>BCHT01000001.1:3119586-3149272 GCA_001599695.1 Phaeotremella skinneri
GGAGGGGGAGGAGGAGGATGTGGGGGTGGTGGTGTGAGTTAGGAACGAAGGTGGGAGTGGAGGATAGATTTATCCCAAACGGGTATCGCTTGATACAGCGGACTGTAGACTGTACCTCCTCATTGGTAAATCATTCGGTTGGGATAGGGTTATAAAACTGCTTGTCGACATATCCACGGGGTGAAGTGGGCTGTAATACAGTGACTTCGGGTATGAGAGAGAGTATATCGACTTCAACAGCGGTGGCGAAAGAGACGATGAAATGCTGTAGAATGTGGCACAATGGCGAGATTTATCCTATAAGTAAGATGCTCTCGAATCAAGGTCTACAAAGAACCATTGCAAACCTCTGTAGCTCTGGAGCTGGTCATATGATGGGACATGAACTGTCATGTATGCATCTCCAGGTAAGTCAACGTAGCGTTCTTATAATACAGTGCGATATAGCACATGAAACAACGTGGCGAAATAACAACTCTGCCACAATCTGCCACAGTGTCCTTCCCTTGTCTTTGTCAACCTTTCCCGCTGCCTTACGAGGGCTAGATCCATGAGAGCTTATGTTTTGGGCTACTACCCGTATACATTCTGGTCACTCTACTCTTCGGTCTGGTGATTTGGTGATCTCAATCGAGTAAATCTGATTCCTCGACGCTGCAAATGCCGCCCCGCCCCTGCACGCTGATCATCCCCAGCGTCCGTCCAGCTTGAGAAGACTCAAACCACTCAACAGCTCCGAGACATGGATAGCGACTTGGTGACACACAATGTGCAATCCCTTCAGCCTGATCGTAGGCTCCTTGCGCAGGCTGCATGGGATATCATAGACCTCCGCCAACACATCCTGAGCTATCTGGAGCAGGGTGACCTAGTTCACCTGCTCTCTATATCGACAGCAACCTTTCTCGAGGTAGTGAAAGCACTCTACAATCATATCACCCACAAGCAATACGTTCAGATTAGACATATCAATGCGACCCCCGAGAGCAGTCACCTGTCTGCGGAACAGTTAACTTAAAGGGAACAACGCCTGGAGGTGTACCGTCAAGCCGTGAGATACTACAGTAATCCAACCCCCCTATCAGCGTGTGCGCCATACAAAGAACTTCTGGCCTTCTTCCCCCGACTAAAACAAATCACTAGTGGGATGACACGTATCCGTCTCTCTCTAGACGATAGCCGTCTGGTCGAGTCGTGCCACATCCGACTCAAGATGCCCTTCACCCGTCTCCTCAGCGAGAACTTCAAACCACTCACTCCTGTCCCACCCCTACCACCTGAATGGGGGGTGACAGGCTATCGTCTCTCCCTCTCAAGCTCTCTTAGTGATATCGCACAGCTGAAATTCCCTTGGGGGGACCGGTCGCGCCAAGTCCAAAATTTGCCTAAATGCCTAAAGATACCAATTGTTTCGCTGTCTATGAGGGGATGCTACTTCCTACCACAGCTTTCCTCCGCTCTGAAACTACTGTACGTCAATCGATGGGGTTCCCTCCGATCGAGGAACACCATTTGTTCCCTTTCAATTACACTATCTCGGATATCAATGGATACTTCCGAGATTGGCGGGGGACAATTCGGGATCTCACCCTGAAAAGCTGGGAGATACCTGGCGTCTTCGTATATGATTTGTGGAGGAATATCAAGTCGCAGGACCTTAAGGGGCTACAACATCTGACGGTGGGCATTCAAGCTCTGTATCCTGGTTGGAATGATAAGTCAGCTCCGGATAGAGAGGACAGACCTCGCGAGATACGTGGGCCTGATGAGGAGGTCGTACCCCTCAACCTCAATTCTTTCACGCTCATTTTCGCGATGCCAGTAGATCAGGCAGAGGTTAGGGAGGGGGATGTGGGAGATCTTCAGCGATTCATGCCAGAGCCTCAGGAGGTGAAGGGGTTTATGCTTGCTATTGGTGGACGAGGGTGTGAATGTTCTGTAGAGCATGTATTCACAGGAAGGGATAGTTCTCCCTGACTAGCCAGAGACAGTGATCTTCGAAGGATTGAAAGTAGTTGATAGGAACAAGTCGGAAGGGAATCGAGATGTCCTCCGAGATTTGTACGGCATAGTACGGCATATCTGTCGAGGAGAGCCGACTGCATGACCATACCAATCAGTGTGTCTTCGTCACGACAGAACTGTTCGCTGAACTGTTGAATAGAAACTGCAGTGTCGCAGAAAGAAACTACATCTTCAGTAAATAATCTTAAGCTAGAGCCAAGCGCAATCTCCCTCGCAAAATCATCACAGCATCTACGCCCTTCCTCACCTCCACCACGAGTTGCAAGTTCGGAAGCCCTGCAGCTCGTTTACTCTTCTTTCTGGCCCATCTGCCAAGGCTCCCCTGCGAACTGGGATTTCGGGACACCGAGTTCCAAAAGCGTGGCGAAGGCCTTAGAGAAGCTAAGAAGTAGTTTGGTAACGGGTTAGCGCGTTGCACGACAGAGAGGAGCAAATCACTTACTCCTCAAAGAACTTCTCCTCTGACTCGGCGTATTGCTTGGCGTATTTAGCGAAAGACTTGTCCTTGACCAGAGCCATGTCGGTTCTGCACAGGGTCGCTCAGCAGCTGCGAGATGTGACATGACGTAGTAACTCACGGGAGCATCATCAGAGTCTTGGTGGTGTTGTCGGTGAACTGAGCTGGTCCGGCCCACTTCCTCCAAGACCACTTCTCGTCCTTGAGGAGCTTGTAGTATTCGTTGGAGAAGGTCACGGGAGAGAAAGTCCACGGTCCCTCGAAACCGGAGCGGTCTATGGATATCGTATCAGTCTTTTGAACCTTTTGTCAGGTCTAGTGCATCAACACACCGGTGTGGCATCGCCCCATGGCGTGAGCGCCACTGAGGGCCACGATTTCTTGGTCATTGAACCTGTCATCCAAGCACGTCAGCACCGTGCTCCGATTTGCACACTGTCGTCCGGCAGGCAACAGCAGCCGACAAAGGACGAGAAACAAACACCCACCCCATACGGTTGAAGATGAACCTCAAGTGGTCCTGAGCCTTCGAAGCGTCCGGCAGTCTCCCATCAGGGGTGACGTTGATCTCAAATCCATCGATCCTGCCCGGACGCCAAGGGATGACAGGGCCGCCGCTCTCCTGGACAGCGACTACGCCACCCAGAGTCCAGAGGTCACCGTAAGAAATCCAAGGGAACTGTTGCTTGATTTTCTCCATGAAGCCACGGGCAACTCCCTGTTGCATAGTCAGCGCGATTCCCCTCGGCCGATTAAATTGAGGGATGCGATAATCTCGGTTGATTTTTTCCGAGTCAGATTGGGATCGCCAATGTGCTTGGAAGCCCGAGATGCCCGAGAATCAAGAACTTACCAAGCCGTTGTTCGCGCCGTGCTCAGCTTCAGGCTTGAAACGCATGGTGGCATAGTTGGAGCCACCAGTGTTGGACTCTTTGTCGTAGGTACCGGACGAATGCCAAGCGAGACGGATGAGGACGGGAGCCATAGAGCCGTCTTCATAAATTGTTAGCTCCGCAGGTCCGCAACAGCCAGGATGATTGCACCGCAAGGCCCACTCACCATCGTAGCCCTCAACCTCCATATTATCCGCAATAGTATCGTAGACCTTCTGGTATTCCTCCTTGCCTCTCCTCAATCCAAGCTTGCCTTCGGCCGCAGCTGCAACTCCGCGAGCACTGGAACCTAGTTCCTTGGCGGTGTCTTGGGCTGTGCCTTTGGTTCCGAAGAACAAGTATGCGCCACCAGCGGCAGCGGCGCCGACACCTAAGAGCATCCATGGAATGTTGGATTTTCCTGGGGGCGGCGGAGGGGGCTAAAGGGGAAAGAAACGATTAGTCTTGCTGAGTGCTTGGAAGAAGAAAGGAAGATGTGAATGAAGACACTCACTACCTCGGTCGCAAAGCGGCGGCGGAGAGCTGGGCCGCGGAGGCTGGCACTCAGGTTGACTGAGCGACGAGTACATTGCCCTCTGAGCACTGGAGCGAGACGAAGAGACATGATGCAAGCTGTTGAGTGACGATTAGCTGAAAGACACTACACTGTCCTACAGAAGCCGCGCCCCGAGCCCGCTGGGCAGGCCAGAGCTGGGTAGACAAGATCGCGCCAGCGGAGAATCTGTCCGGGAGTAGGGAACTCACACTGTTTAAGCAAAGATATCACTGAAGAGCGATGTATCACTATGAGTGGACTGAAAAGTTGAGAAGCAAACGATGTGAGCAGCGTGGGTAGCCGTACTCGCCGGGATATGCTCTCTCTCATCCTCCACCCCCTATGGCCCCCACCGACTCAGCGTGCCTCCACCTCCTCACCCCGGACCAATCACACGCAACCAGTTTGCACTAGGCTGGTAACGCACCACGTGACCGACAGTGCCTGTCTGCCACACTCGTCTGTCGCTGAAAATGTTTAAATGTTCAAATGTTTAAACAGCAGTGTTCTGTATCATATCGGACATTCGAATATCCTTATTCCAATCGCATCACCAGTCAACCAGCCAACATGTCAGCTCCGACTCTGAGTAAGAAACAGCAAAAGACGCTAGCCTTTAGGGCCAAGCAGAAATCTAAGCCTGCCCCAGCGATCCCCGAGGATGTCCCAGAAGCAGACCTGCTAAACGACGATGACGAACAGCCCATCGAGCCCGTGGCTGAGGGTTCGAAGGGTCCTGCATCGGACGGGAAGAAGAGGAAGCGCGACGACGATGCGGAAGGTGCCGATAAGGTCACGGCCAAGGGGAAGGGTAAGGCTAAGACTGCGTGGGATGAGGAGGGGGAAGAGGAGGGTGGAGAGGGAAAGAAGAAGAGTAAGAAAGAAGTCAAGCAAAGATTCATCCTCTTCATTGGTGAGTGCATCCTGTACGATAGTCGAACCTTCATATCCAATTATCCCACAATGTCCCAAGACTTGATTGACAGAACTAAATAGGCAATCTTGGCTACAAGACATCCCGCGAAGACGTCGCCAACCACTTCAAAGAGACCATAGGCCACATCCCCTCGGTCCGTCTACTGACCGAAAAGCCCAATCCCCGATCGCCAGCCAACCAACCCCCTAAATCTCGAGGTATAGCGTTCCTCGAACTTCCATCATCATCAGAGCTCCAGGCATGTCTGAAACTACATCATTCGGAGCTTGGCGGGCGGGTCATCAATGTCGAGTTGACGGCTGGAGGCGGGGGGAAGAGTGGAGGACGGATGGAGAAGATCAAAGAGAGGAACGGCAGGGTTGAGGTTCAGCGAGAGAGACGCGCTGAGAGGGAAGGCGAGGGTGAGGGTGAGGGTGGGGCGGAGGAGGAGGCCGTACCCGAAAGTGCGGGTGCGGGTGGGAAGACGAAGATCCGTGGTGGGAGACGAGTGAAGAACAAGCCTAAGGTTGGTGGTGAAGAACGCTCTTAAACTACGAGTGAACTGACCATTGGACGTCTCACAGGCCGACTCGGAGCCCGCGGCGAAGAAAGCAAAGTCGGACGTAGCCTCGGGATGGGCATCGCGGGCAGCCGCCACCGCGGGGCCGACATCGTCGAGGGGTCGAGGGGGGTCGTCATCATCTGGTCGAGGTGGACGAGGGGGGTCGGCCGGTGGGCGTGGGATAGGAGGAAGGAAGTGGGAGCCGACAGGTGCCAACGCGCTCGTCGTTGGTTAAACCTATTCTCGTCTGTTACATGCCATTTGCAGTCGTTCAGACGATCTTAGCGTCCACATCATCTTGCACATTGCTTTCGAGCTGCACTACCTCCGGGGTGACAACCATGTATCTGTTACATATCCTCGATTGATAGTATGTATACCAGCCAGACGAACCGATCCACGGTCGACCACGACCTCAGTAGCCCATCATACGATCCCGCACTATGATATATCTCTGATCGCAACTGCCCCTACGCTACAATTTCTCCGTTCTCTGATCTCTGCGACACTTCGGTGTCATACATTTCCGTCTTCTATTCCTCTTACATACCCCGAGATCAGTATATATACCCATGTCGTCACGTTTGATATATCTGTTTTGCGATAGTCGACCCGATCTCACGCTGTGAGGTCGATATACACGGTGTGGACATTGAGAGTAGCAGGAGGGGTTTGCTCTGGGAAGACAGCCGTGAAGGTTGCCTTGTTCCAGGCTTAAGCGTGTTGCCCTGAACGACACTGAAAAGGAGTCAGCGTGAAACTCTCTTAACATCATCCAGTCCCAAGCGGAAGAGGAAGAGCAAAGAGTAGGACAAGCAGCAGCAGATAATATCAGGAGGGACTCACTAGGGAACAGATATCAGTCGTGGTTATTACGACGCATTTACACCCAGGATGCTTGCAGTTGCAGACATGTTCCTGGCCTCTGTCGACTGGTGGCGCGGTAGTCTCGCATGTCTGTATGACAGGCTGGGAAGTGGTGGTGATTACTATCGAGGACGTCTCTGAGCGGTGAGGCATTTGTCTGGTATTTGAGAGTTTCGGTGTGTGGTCGGGAGCGACGGTACGACTGGATACTAAGCGCTAGCTCACGTCACCTGCCTGTACGTTCGGGGTGTAAGAGGGAGACTCGAGTAGATGCGAGTACAGGTGGAGCGTAGGCAGAATCTGGGGATAGTAGTGGTGCTGTGAGCTGGAGCCAGATGAAGTGTATGTATGGACCTGGGGAATAGACGTTGTCACACCTCTCGAGCTGTTTATATACCCTGTCGACTGATCCCTTCTTCCTCGGTCCACGACGTCACATTCGGTTGATTACTCACCACCCGAGAACTCAGACACGACAACACGCAGTACCCACACACCGATACACAGATGACAAACCGGACGGCCGCTTACACGGCGTGGTAACATAGTAAGCCGGGGGTCGTCGAGCGTCCACACTTCGGAACCCCTTATCCATATCAATATATTCACCACGTTTCACAGAAGAAAGAATCCAGGATCCAAGATCTAGAACCCAGAACCAATACACCATTCAAGTGCCGAGCACCGAACCCGGAACACGAAACACGATGCCGAATGTAAATCGAAGATGAGGGACTCACTTTATTACTTTGCCTCCTTCCGTCTGTTACCACATCCAGTAAATGAAGCCCTACCCGTTACCCACTGTTCCTTCCGCCTACCCACAAGCGGACGAACGCTAGGACAGTGTCCAAAATCAAGGGCGTTAATTGACTTGATGAAATTCTCCGTCCCAGAAGTCAGAAGACACAAGATAGCAGAGAAGGTTGATCTCTGATGATGCAGTTATGACTAGACGCCTCGATGACCGATTCGTTCCCGACCGAAGGGGGAAACCAAATCAGAAGCAAGAAGACCCGACCAGTTGCCTGATTCGTGGAGTGGATCTCACAATAGGGTGTCGTGACTTGACTGAGATTGAGTTGATCTGGTTCGTATTTCGGAGGTTAGGGGGACAAACGAGGTTTTGTATTCGGCTAGGATGGGATGGGGATGTACGTAAGTACGGTGAGCATAAGGCTACGGCGATACGGCCAATCCTTTCCATCCCCGATCTACGTCGACACAGACGCTGACATGATGTTGACTCGTTGATGCTATTCTTTGTCCCCGCATGTCTTTTTTCACCTCGAGGGCTAAAGGGGCGATGCAATGTCGGCCGCCGGTTTGATGCGATACGATGATCGGGATGAAACGCGTTTGAAATTGATCGCAGACAAACGCCACAACCCCTGCCACGTTCGACTTTTGACCCCGAGCAACGAACAGCACGTAACGTATAGGATGCTACGGCATAGCATACCAACAAGAGTTATGTACGATATGATAGTATGTGTAAAGTGTACCTCGACATCATTACAAAAAATGCCACCCACCCTCCTCCCCTCTGCGGTACATGACCAACGCTGAGCCACACCAGGCATAACTGGAATGCAAAAAGACAGGACGCTCCAAATCCGACAACGATTCGACGCCGGATATATCGGACCGGAGTGTGAAGACAAGGAGACCGAAAAAAAAGAAAAAGGGATGGAAAAGGGATTTCTAGATCTCCGGAGATTGCCTGAAAGAAGATAGATGGATGAAGACAGGAGGAAATGATGCGGTAGACTATGTATGACGTTCAGAGGAACGAGGATTTTCGGTGTGGTTGTATTTTTGTGACGAGGAAGGAATAAGATCAAGGATGGACGTCAAAAGCGGTGCGACAAGTACATGGAAAGAAGCAAAATAGAGAAAAGAAGCGACAAGTACAGGTCACAAAAAAACATGTAGAGGGGCAGGAATGTGTGAGGGACAAACCCGTCACACAGGAAAGCCACGCGGCGTTTCCACGAGGATCCCCTCATCAATGAGCCATCTAGGCCTTGACGAGTGGAGCCGACTCCATGGCAGAGCTGGCAGACAGGCCGACACTGCTGGCGACCGACGCAAAGCTAACCGAACCGCGTTTCACCTCTGGCTTGGTAGCGGATGGCAAAGGGCGGCCGGACGTCGAAGGTTTATGGGTGACAAGGACAGCGTCTGAATCAGACTCCGAGTCCATGGTCACGCCCTGCGATAACGAGGAGATAGAAGCGAATGATCAGCTATTTACGAATGACTGAGAATGGCATATAAAATCATCATGACTGAAACGAGCTACTCACCTGACTTCCCCCACTCTGCGATCCTGAACTATTGCTTCCATCCTCAGTCTCAACAGGAGCCGTAACCTTGGTCACTGGCTTAGGCGGAGCAGGCTCCGACAAAACCTGAGCAGCAGTCTTGCCATTGGCGAGATTCGTCTCCTTCTTCTCGTGGGTTGGCGTACTACCCGCCGTGCCCGGACTCGCATTCCCGCCTAGTGCAGGGAAATCGCCAGCATCCGGGACCCGCTGTTGGGCAGCCCCGTTCACCTTCTTGGCACCGTCCGCAGATTGCGACGAAGTTGATCGTACACCGTTACCACCGTTGAATGGCGGCGCGCGAGATCCGGCACGTCGAGGATGTCCGTTGCCGTGGAAAGAGACGTTGGATGGGGCAGGGGAGTGCGCGCGGGAGGTCAGTCCCGAGGCGTGAGTACGGTTGACGCCTGGCTGAGAAGCTGAGCGGATGATGGGTGGCATAGGGGCAGGAGCTGGTTTCGCCGGTACTGAAGCCGGGAGAACTGGGTTTGATGCCGACCCTGAAGCTGGTGCGTGTTTCTCCCCCTCGGCATTGACGGATGCGTTGGACTCGTCGCCCGCCTCAGGCGCGGTGACTGCTGGAGCGGAAGATTCGTCGGTGCTGGCTTGAGCGGCCGAGTTGTTTCCGTTCATCTGGGCCTGAGCCGCAGCCATCTTCTGCTGTTGCAAGAAATGGAGCTGCTGCTGAGCCTGCTGCTGCCTGAATGCCGGGTCGAAGGGACCGAAGTTGGCCGGAGGCATCATGCGCATTGTCGAGCGGGGTTGACGGGAGAGAGACGGAGCTGGGGGAATGATACCACGGACCACATCGGGGTGACGACCTTGGGATTGCAAACGACACGGTCAACATACATGTTTGTAACGGGAAGGAGGAAGGAATCAGTTCACTCACAGTCATTGCCCTCCGGATCGATGTGAGGGAATTTACAGAAGTCCCCGTTCCTACATTTAGCTTGACTGTAGAAAGCGCAAGGAGGGGGGTTGCCATCCTTCCAGCTTCCCAAATTGCCGTTAGCACCGTTAGCACCTCCAAGGGACGGACGACCCATCCAGGAAGGTTTCGGTCCACCGGCGGAGAAAGACGGTTTCTTGCTGTGTCCGTAAGGCTTGCCCGGCATGCCGAAAGGCTGTTGGTTGAAACTTTGTCGACGAAGGTGAGCTTGTCCTTGTCCGTTCATCATGCCCATAGCTGAGGGGGGAAGCATCATGGCTGAGCCATTTGGCGGCGAAGTGGCAGCGAAGAATGCTTCGGCCGATGGGATGGGTGGAGGAGGTGAGGTCAGCAGGGAGGGGGACATTGGGGAAAGACCGAATTGAGATGCAGGAGGTGGCGAGGAGAGATATGCGGTCTGAGGATCGAATGGTGGTTGTGTCTGTTGGGGTTGGAAGGAAGGAACGAAAGCTGGCGTTAAAGCCGATGGGACATGTTGAGTCACAGAAGCGGGTATTGAGTCATGCTGGGTAGTAGATTGCTGTTCTGGGACTTCCTGAATGGATTGTTGTTGCTGGTGCTGTTGCTGATTATTGTTATTGTTGTTGGAAATGTCCTGAGCAACCGGTCGAGATTGGAAAGCTGCCGGGTTGAACTCGTTGGGAGGGAAGAATGGGGTCATACCAGGTTGGAAACCATACTGATCATAAGAAGGGACAAAGTTCCCATTTGGTACTGGAACGGGACCCTGGAAGAAACCTCCTGGACGAGGATGAAGGAAAACACATGAAGAGCCGTATTTGCAGTTGGGGAAATTTCGGCAAGGAATGGTTTTAGCCACTTCTGCCGGAGGAAGGTTGTTGGCTCCCTGACCGTTGGGCGAACCATCTTTGCGGAGTTGATGCTGCTGATTGTGGTTGTGGGATGGGAGAGGTGGTTGACCAGGGAACGGCATGTACATGCCCCCACGTTGGGCCTCGGGGTAGAAGCCTTGCGGGAAGAAATCTTGAGGTGGGAGATGTTGACCGACGAATTGGGGTGGCAGACCATACATGATTTGAGGGTATAAGATGGAGTTGAGAAGTGGGTCGGAAGTCAATCCGGGAGGAGGTACGATGGCTCCAGCTGCAAGGAGTTCTCGTACGACATCTGCATGATTATTTTGAATAGCAAGGACGATTGGCGTACATCCCGTCGTCATCTCTATAGTGACGGCGCAGCCATATCAACAACAAAATTCCGCCTCATTGATTGAAAAAACTGCAAAAAGGTAACTCACCAATAGCCTCCAGCCCCTCCAAGCTTCTACTGAGCAGAACTCGAACCTCGTCCAGCTTCCCTTCTGCACAGAATCTGTGCAAGTCGGACTCAAGCGGCTGCTGTCCACCCAAGGCCATCCCGTTGATCTGCTGCTCGAGCGCTTCGACCTCGACATGACCATTTCCGTTCTCCTCGCTCACGGACACACCGTTCTGCTCTGCATGCTCTTGGGATACATTGACAGGAGTCTCGATGTTCGCCGTTTCGGCAGAAGGGATGGCAGCCATTTTGATGCTAGCAAACGAACCGGGACACACTGCCTCGTTGGTGAAAAAGCGGCAGCGATTTTTCTGATTGGCAGATTTTTTTGGGGGGGAAACGATTTCCGGTCAAGGAGGATTAAACCACTCGACGGATAGGGTCTTCGGGGAGGATGTGGGAAGTAGGTGGGTGAAGGGGAGGGGTTGGGAAGATGCGTGGGCGGGATGCAGATGGTGGTGATGGAGGTAGATTTTGATTCTTTGTTGCTGTTACTCGGGTTTTTTCGAACTCGAAAAAAGGTGCCTGAACGTGGCACCGTTGCTTTTACTTCCGCCATCCGCCCATGCCGGACCGAGTGGGGGTCACTCCGTTTGCCTGCAGGCTACATACACCCCGTCGTCGTACTTCTTGCTTGGCTATCCCCCAACATGCACGATGAATGTTCTCGGTTGCATTTCAGTTCCGCCCAACGATCTTACGCAAACTAGATATACATGTCGGAACAACGATTCAACATCCTTTACTTCTTCTTGTTTCCATCTTTGTCGGTGATGCCGGCGTTCTCCAGCGCCAACGCTAGCAGGTTGGCGAGAGATGGACTAAACTCCTTAACCTCCTGCACCAAGTCCTTGGGGTTCCCGGGGATAAACTTCGCGGCTGACTTGAGCTTCTCAGTCAGTTGTTTTGCCTGAAGACAATGTCAGTCTTGGCAAGCGAAGGCGTTCACGACAAGAGTACTCACAGTCGCCTCGACGTCATCCTTGCCCTCGCTTCCCTTGGCTTTGAGGTAGCTCTCAATGGTGTCAGCTGGGAGACCCGCCTTATTGGCGGCATCCTTGATTTGCTTTACCAGCTGGTCAACATCGGCAGGAGCGGCTAACAGTACGGGAGTCGGTCAGCTTGAACATGTCACCTGTCTTCCGTAGATGCGACGACGGTAGACCAACACTTACCTTCCTTCATGCCCTTCAAAAAAGCGTCGGTGCTGTCCTTCCCATCTTTCTTCGCTTTCTCAACCTGCTTCAAGACCTTGTTGGCGGACGATTCAACCTGCTTGAGCTGGTCCTCGCCGATCGATTTGACCTTCTTGATCAAACCGTTGATGTCCTCTTGGGAAGGAATCTGACCGATGAGCATCTACATAATGTATACGGGTTCAGCGTCTCATGTCTTGAGGTCTCCATCCTAGCCAATGTAGCGAATCATACGACCCGACTCAAACTAAACTCACGTCGACAGCACGTTGTCCGGTTGGTCCCAGCTCGGCTTTCAGCTCCTCAGCCAATGATTTCCAGTCAATGTCCGCTGCCTTTCCCTTTGCGTCCTTCAGTTTGGTCTGGACCTTCTCGACGACCCGCTTGACATCGTCATTGCCGGCATTTTTAAGTTGGTCTAGGATACCATTAAGATCCTGGTCTTTGAGGTTGGAAAGGAATCCGTCGAGTCCACCAGGCTGGGAGGCGAGGTGGGAATAGACGGCCAGGGCTCCTGGTGGGAGAATGGATTTGGCAAAATCACCAATCAAGCCGGAGTTATCGGACTGACATAATTCGAAGGATCAGCTTTACAGTTACATCGTGATAATATTGCGGATTTTAAGGATCACTTGTATGCGTGTACTTACCACAGTGCTCGCTGTACCCTTGACGCTTGTCATCGCTTGGTTTGCTTGATGGGCAACATCCCTAATGGGTTTTAGGTAGTAATAACCACCGCCGGCAAGTGCGACCAAAGCGCCGAGGACGATCCACATTGGCGTATGGTTCGCTGTCGAGCCCCCACTTGATGGCGGAGGAGGTGGAGGGGCAGAAGGAGGTGGTGTTGACGTCGCAAAAGTTCGAACACGCAGAGGACGAGCTGGACTCAGGCATGGAGACGGCCGTAGGACGAGCTGGCGCTAATAACCGTTCGTAAGATCAGTACATGCTTGGCAAAGAAATGCGGTAGACATACCGTGGCGACACGCGGGGATGCGCTGGCGGTAGCAGAGAGACGAAGTGCTGTGGGACGGAACATGATGATGTACTTGTTTATTCTGTGTGATGGAGATGGAATGTGTGTTGGGTAGTAATAATGAGAGAAGGAGAGTGAAAGAGAAAGAAAGGGTCAGCGTTTTCCACCGGCTATCCTCACGAAATGGCATGACATCATCTGCGGCTGCGTGCCTGACGGTCTGTGCTCCAGAAATGTGGTCCCGTTTGAGCGGATGGTTCTCAACCTTACACGTCATCGCTTTGGGTCGCTTGTTAACCGAGACACACTTGTGGAATGTAACCAAGCAAGCTCTGCTCTTCGCCAAGCATTGTCAGATAAGTTAACTTATTTGCTAGCTTACGGGTCTGATGTCAAGCAAGGATTAGCCACATCGCCTTAGCCTCTTTCCTCAAACGGCCCACGTGTTTGGAGGTTCGCGCCTATTCGGACGGTGAATCGACTTCCAATACCGCATGGACACTTCGCCGACTGAGTCACATGCTTGAAAGACCGGGACAGGGCTAGTAGGTGAGATGGCTTGTGTGGAAGGCGGTAGAGGAACATATGCACGACGACTACTGCCACTGGAAAGCGACAACAAGAGTTCAGTAAGTTAGCCCTTATAGGCGCGCTGTAATAATAACGAAAAGATTGCTCTTGTCTCGAGACTGGAATCTAAGTTACAACCTGGGAACAGAAGAAAGCCACGTCATGATATTCAGGTACCCAACCCATTTCCGTCGGCTTCATCCCTGGTTAAATCGAGGTACAGGAATACATATAAGCTTACGCAACAAGAGGAGGCAAAAAGGGCTGAAGAAACCAGAATATCCACCGCAAGCAAAAAGTGCGCATTGATCGCGTGCGGGAAAGAGCAAGCACTGTCCCCCATGACCCGCTCTGTGTGACCATATAACCGGAAGATTCTCATCAATGGGGTACGGGATGCGTGGGCGTCAATTTATCTGCAGCGCTGCTGCGGGACCCGCCAGATTAGACGTCGAAACCCTTGCTATAGTCGTCGAGTGGGGATTCCAACCCTGCCTCGACCCGGCCGATCTATATTTGTCCCCTCAAACCTTTCCAAACTCTGCCCTCGGCGCTGAACCTTGAGTAAGCACTTGACGATTTTTTCGATCACTTATCAAATCATATCCCCAAACTATCGGCATCCTACCTGGTGTGGACCCTTGGAGATTTCGTTCTCCTGGGGTGGTCGATAGTGACAGAGGGAGGGTGACAAGAAGAGCTCCACACGATTCAAGCATCAGCCACGCCGAAGTGCACCTGAACGCCACACCTAAATGCTCACTCCTCCGACGCGCCGACATCTTTTTGCAGCGTCAAAAGCCATCGAATCCATTCTACCTCCCTCGCCGCCTCCTCCTCGGTGTTCACCTTCATCTCCCCACTTGGACCCCACCAGCGCTGCACTCTTCTACCCAGGTACGTGTACGTACGCCGACATGTACGATGGGGTCTGTGGCTTGCGAGTCTGTCTTCTTCTCTCCTGGTCAACCATCAGAGCCACAGTCCCTCCTGCCCTCTCCCGTTTTTTTTGAGATGCTATAGAACATGGTGCCTCTTACCGGTTCCCGTACCTATTGGCAGAGTTTCCGCCGATTCGTTCTTTCCGAAGCGAAAAAACCCGGACCCGTGTTCCTTAGTCGTTGCCAGGGACGACGAGGGAGATTGCTGATCTTTTGCTACCACACCACATGCACCCCCTCGATCCGAACCCCCGCCATCAACCCACCCTGCTGGCTACATCCCTGCTTCCCTGTCTGCTCTATCTTTGTCCCCCGATGGCGGCGGTTTGGTGGTCTCCAACTCGGGGACACGGCTGGCTGCAATCCACGCTACTGGCATGTCTGTTGTGAATACACCCTGACCGTTACTCCTCTTTATACTGCCACTCGTCCACGCCCAAAACTCGCGCGTGGTCCACTCTTTTTCGCTGGTTGATCCTCTGTTTCTCATCCACCTACAAAACTTTTCATCGTGTCCACCTCCTGACGATGGGTAGCTTCACGTCTTGTCAGCCGAGTTTTTCTCCATCGCCCGAGCCAGAAGAGCAAGAAGTTGATCAGCCAGCACAGGGTCAGGGACGTAGCAGTACTCGGGACGGGTCCCGGACGCCTGGGGAGCCATCCTCTTTGTCTGCTGCAGAAAGTTTCAGCCCTCCACAGCCATCCAGCAGCGCGTACCCTCCATCCCCACCCAAGACACTGGCAAGAAACCCCGATTCCAAAGATTCGAAGGGCAAATCTCGAAGCCGGTCGTCAATATCGTC
Organism: Phaeotremella skinneri; assembly: GCA_001599695.1. NCBI lineage: Eukaryota > Fungi > Basidiomycota > Tremellomycetes > Tremellales > Phaeotremellaceae > Phaeotremella > Phaeotremella skinneri. The sequence continues at coordinate 3,134,888 of BCHT01000001.1, forward strand.
AACAACAAATCCAACCGACATGACCTCCCGACCGAATCTTCTGACGTTAAGAAACTACGCCACGCTTCCCTCCCCTCGCGACTCACTCCCCCCTTCGACGCTTCTCGCCTCTAACCCATCGGCGATTGCAATATTTGATGCCTACCCCAAGGCGAAATATCATTTCCTGGTCTTACCTCGGTACCCGTTTCCTGATCAACTTGATCCTGACTCGGGGAAGAGTTTAGTCCGACTCGATGCTCTCGACGATCTGAAGAGTCTTTTGACCAAGGCGCCGCTCGAATCGAGTATGCAGGTGATGAACGCCATGGCGGATATGGCTTCAGAGGTGGAAGAGCAGATCCGGGAAGAGATGTTCAAGACGGAGGGTTTCGAATGGGACATTGATATTGGCTTCCATGCAATCCCCTCAATGAAGTAGGTAACAATCACCCTCCTCTGATCCCGATCAAAAATAATACGTGGAGCTAACAACCAATAATCCCTGTAGACACATCCACCTCCATGTCATCGCCGAGGATAGGATATCGCCATCTCTGAAAACGAAGAAGCACTACAACTCTTTCCGCCCCGACCTAGGATTTTTCCTGAACATCATGGAGGTTCAGCGATGGATGAAATCTGATCCACAAATCATGCGCGAGCGTGTCAACGTGAGTGATTCTTTGTCCCATTGGTCTTGGCCTCTAGACCTTAAAAGCATACACCGTGTTGACGAATTTTTCCCCTTCGTTTGCCACATTAGGCATTACAGGGAGCTCACACTCTGCTAGACACGCCTTTGACGTGTTTCAAATGCGACGACCCTTTCCATAACTTACCGAAGCTCAAGGCCCATCTTGAGAAAGAGTTTGAGCAAGAGAAACGAAAAGAGCTAGAAAAGATCAAGAGACACGGAAGGGAACGCAGGGGGGAGACGACCTTCTAGTTCGGCAGTCCTAGCGCTTCCGTCTGCTTTGCATTGGATACTGATCGCTGTGGTATACCGATGGATGTGAGTCGAAAAACATGGAACGACATGATAAAGGACATTGGGTACGTTTCAGAACAAATTGCATATAGATGAGTTTTTGGTTTGTAATTAGATGACGTTAGTGGTTCTGGATGGTGGAAGTATGCGGCATGGAGGGATTATGGCAGCGGAGCCTGATTAGACCATTGTATCCATAGTAAGTAGTGAATTAATCGTATACGTATCTCTTGTCGTACCCCTGCATGCCATAATCCTCTTCTGAATTAGTGTTAGGGTTCTCACCCAGCTGGGCTTGGCCTTCGCGCTAGGGACGAACCATGACGTCTGCATCTTTAGTATCTAGCTCTACCTGATGTGTGGTGTACTAAATGTGACGACTACAATTGGCTCATTATATCCCCTGAGCCGTCTGCATCTTCTCCCAGAACGGATGAAGCTCCCACTTCCCCTCTAGAAGCCTTGCGACAACCCTCCCCCGAGTTCCCACATCTTCATCCCCAACTCTCCGATCTGACGCTCGGACGAGATACCAAATCTGCTTGACGCCTGATTCGACCAGATACGTCCGGAGTTTTGCGTAATTTAAGCCGACGTAGGATATTCCGTGCGAGTCGTCGGAGAGACATATTCGGCCTCCTAATGAGAGAATGAGCTGAAGGAGGGGCAACGCCGTGTCAGCCAAGTGCAACGTCTCATGAATTGCAATACGTCCCTCGATTGGGTGGTGCGGAGAAAACCACATCGTTACGGAGGTCACACTCACATCCAGAACCTGCCGGGAAGGATAACTCGTTCCCCACCCTTTCCGAAATGCAGCGGCGTTAGCCTCGAACAACCCCCCATAGCCTATGACGAATCTGACATTCCTCTCCACTTTCTCCCAGACACTCTCCAATCCCTCGGAACGCAATGCGACGCTGGGCGTCCAGAGGAGACAGAGATCAAAATGACCGATCACTTCCGGTTGATGGGCTTTGAACAGATCGTATTGTGCGTCAAAATACTGTTCCAGGAAGGGTAAAAGTTCGACTGTTGTTGGGATGTAGGCTGGATGTTGAGTTGGATCAGTCGTGTCAATTGGAACAAGTTGAGGTTGAAGTGATTTATTGGGTGAAGATGAAGAGGGTTGAGAGGTTGAGGACAAGGGTGGAAGCATAGTGTATCCCGCTGTAGGATTAGGAGCATTCCGAACAGCTCTCAACCACGTTTGACGGTCGAAATCAATAGATACCCCATTGACGTGATGGACACTCCCTACTATGTAGTCGATTGTGTCGTGGTGCGCGTTAAGCGTTGATGCAATCCCCTCAGAATCTAGGGAGGTGATAAAATCTGTTTCGAGACCTATCAGGAGATCTATCTGAGTCGAATACCGTTCTCGGAGTTTCAATGCTGCTTCGAGGAAGTCTTCATAGGCCCTTGAGAGGTCCTGAGGGGTTAGGTCGGCCTTTGGATAATAACTTTGGAATCAGCTCAATGGTCTTTTTGAGGCACTTCATGCTGACATTTCCAATAGCAGACACTCACCTCCTCCGGGAACAGGTCCTCGTATCTGTATCGAGGGGCATGCTCGCTCAAGCCAAAAACTTCGAAGCCCTGTCGTATAGCTTCCTGGATTACCTCCTCCAAAGTGTCCTTGGCATGGCGACAGAATTGGCCGGAATGAGAGTGGTGACTATGCGGCATTGCTGCTGAATGTCCAAAAGGCATCGCTTCCAGTACGGATGGAGGACGTTTCAGTTGGCGGTCACCGTGCCTGGATCAGATAGAACCGCAACAACACCCATTCTTCTTGCATAACTACTCTCATAACCTCACCTAAGCGATCACCGTCTGCATGGCACACTTTGACGAGCTGATGACGGCCTGAGCTCACATGGAGGTGTCATCCTTCTTTGCGCGGTTTATCCAGACCCCAAAGGAGACAGTGCAGACCAAACAACCAGACGACCTTATTGACTTCGACGCAGCATGGCAGGGGATTCAGGTAAGTTACTTCTACTTTGTGATAGCTGCCCCAGCTTGACGCAGACTGTGTAGGAGACCTTGGAACATCCGGATGAGAGGCAGCTAGTCAAGTGAGAGAATTTCGATTCGTAGTAAGCCTTGTATGAGGCTGACTTATTCATATCCAAGGGGAATCACCGCGACGAACGTTCCGGGTCAACTAAGACATATCGTCGATGCTTTGGTATACGAGGGAAACAGAGGTGACGAGGAGTGAGTAGGAGACGTCGTAATTTGTTTCTTTAGCAGCTGCTGATGGTCATCCCAGTACGGCAGGAGCGTGTCTCGAGTACTTTCTGAAGAATGACCTTCTTAGCAATCTGGAAAGACTGTGCGAAGCCGATCGACCTCATGGGATCAAAGGTAAATCATCCACACATAGCCGGTGGTTTATGCTGACACATAGCAGCTGAGGTCCTCAGAGCCATCAACAACCTTGTCGTTCTTTTGTCCGAGCGTTTTCTGGTGCACAACGCAGTCCATCGACCTCTGCGCAGACTACTAAGGTCTTGCGTTGGCGATGAACCAGAGGACAAAGTTGATGGTGGGGCTAGAGTTCTAGGTGCGGCTGGGATGGTGTCCATACGGGAAAGACAGCAGGGTAATGAAGATCTTGAAGGCGACCTGGTGGATCTGATGTGTATCCTTTGTTCGAGGATGAGAGCGTAGTGAGTTTTCTTCTCAGAGTCGTTGCGTGCGGAATGCTAAGCTCTGGCGGTAAAGTCCACCGCTTCTCCTCATCTTCTTCCATGACAAAACCTGGCTCACCTCGGGCTCTGGTTCTGCGATGTCCACAGCGCTCGACCCTTCCCGGGCATTCTCTCCCACCCCCTCTGCTCTTACATCCGTATCCAATCCCTCCACCCAACATTCAACTAGAGCAACACACCGTTTCGAATTCCTCTTATTCTCCTACCTTCTTCGGTTTGTCCATCGTGAAGGGCGGACTGGGGATTTCGCACGTGCAGGTCTTCTCTTTCTGTTCGATATCGCCTTCCTTACAGCCAAAGAGGAAGGAGGGGAAAACTTATCAAATTCGGACGGGAGAGGTGGCTCAGACCCTTTGCAGGATGCAAGAGACGCTCTGGGCGAGTTTATCCTCGATGGCGATTTCGCCGATGTCATGGCGGCAGGGCTGGGTGCTATCTTCTCCCTCCTTCCGTCGAAACTCCGCGTCCCATCTCTGGCAGAGCAGGCCCAGAGTCAGGAAGGAATTTCCGCCTCGGCATCCGGTGGCATGCATCTTGGTGCAGAATTGAACGATACGGAAACACCGGCGGTTACCTACGTTCCCTCATCCAGTGATCCTGAAGTCCGGTCCCAGCTTGATCTTCTGCTAAAACTCTTTGGATTTTTGCAAGACATCATTCATCGCTGCAACTCGCCGGTTCTGCATGCCGACCCAGACTCGAGCACCGTCGACGCCAGTCATATCATCGGGGGCGCCATCTCTGACGCCACCCTCGATGCTATCCAATCATCCTTCTTGGACAACGTCCTCTACCCCTCAATCTTGGAATGCTCCAGCACGGATGGCAGTTCGGTTGCTGTCCTCACCTATTTAGACGTCATATTCTCTAATCTGGACGACGGACCGCTTCTTGACCGTCTGATCGACTATCTCATGGATACATCGGAGAACACTCTTTCAATGGACCACCACACTCCTCGCAAGAAGACGGGTGCAATGAACTATGTCCGGGCTTCAGATACCGAGCCAGTCGCAGACTACTATGCACAGGAGGGTAAATTCACTTTGAAAGACTTGATTCTGGATAACCTCACCTCAATCTCACCGTCGGCTGGTACCGCTTCCCTCCGGCTGCTGCGCATCCTCTTGTCTGATCATTGTCAACAATCCATCAAAGGTCTCCTTACAACAGTCCGCGAACCAAGTGCCACTGCCTTTGCACGACGGCCAGTCCCCCAATCTTTTCTCGGCGTTGACGATACCTTTCTGCCAGGGGCCGTCAATTCCACTGACGTACACTTACAAGAGGTCGAGCTGTACGGCTCTTTGATCAGCCGTATCGACCCTCTCCAGACGCGATCAGATCTCGCGGCCGGCTACGCTGGATATCTAGCCGATATGCAGACCGCCCTCCAAGCTGATCGATGCTATCGATCTAGTCGTATTCCCTTACAGTTCGACATGGACCCAGAGAAGCAGGGACTATTACGAATAGGTGCCTACGATCTTGATCCGTTCCAACACCGTATGGCACCTACCGATCCGCTGGTCAGGAGTGTGCTGTCCATGCTCGGTCGATTTTTCTGCCAAACTCCTGACAAGAATGTAGCTCTCACAGGAGTGCTAACAGCACTAGCGCTCTGTCCGCATCGGTCGTTAGCAGGTTGGCTACTGTATGACGTCAGGCAAAACACCTCGGATCCATGGGCGGCACAGTCATCATCGACCATGAGGGACGACGACGACGAAGACTCGATCGACGGACGTTTCGATATCGCCCAACCGGTCAAAACCGTAGAAGACGACCCCTTCACCGCCAAACCCTCACCAGACTTTCCGGCGATCTATCAAATCCTCCAAGACCTCGTGAGGCAGATCACGAATTTCCGTGGAGAGGTGGATGATTTCGACCGTCTCCTCTCTGAACGACGACAAGGACTCCTGTTCGCCGACCATCTGGATGAAGCGATGAACGTCATGCTGGAGATCGAACCGAGTATCTTCAGCATCTCTCGTCCCATCTCCCCGTCACCTGCTAGACAATTCTCCAAGGGGACCGTAAACCTCTCAACCCCACCGTCGAAACGTCCCACCGCGCCGGTCACCCTGGCGTCAAGTATTAGATCCTTCCTGACTCCTCGAAAACGAGCAACACCTGCGGAAAATGCCGATACCGGAGAGGGTCGGTCGTCAATCTCGAATCAGGGGATAGATACAGCTTCGTCGACCCCGTTCAAGTCGCATTATGAAGCTACAGCTGTCCGTCTCCTTACTCAACCGTCCACGCCGATATCGATTGGTCCTTGGTCACCTAACGCACGTAGTGCAAAGGCAACAATAGAAGCAGGAGGATCTTCAGCTCTTAGTCGCGACAATCCCGGGGGAATATCGACTCTCTTCAATGGTAGCGGTAGCGCAAGCTTAGATCCTATTACAGCCCGAGATGAGGAGGTGGAGGAAGCGGCGATAGATGGGCCACCGACTACGACGACTTTGACGAGAGTCTTGGACAATTGTGTTATCCTCGAAGAATTCTTGAAAGAGGTCGTGGGCGTTATCACGGCGCGACGCGCGCTGGGAGTAGATCAAGTTGGGTTCGTGTGATAGATTTTCTTGGTTATAACGTCCGTAATGCCCTTATGAACCTCATGAGAACACTGCTATGGGAGGCATTGATCGTTCTTGACATCCTCCGAAATCTATACATCTACTTTGAGTGTCTAAGTGCATATCAATAAAGTCCGCAATGTACGCCATGTCTAGAGCTACAGATGATCCTAGAATGAGAAGATCCCGGATCCACGACGTCTCCCACCGCCGAATGGATGGGTCACGACAGCGCTTACGAACAGGCCGACCCTGGGTGTGTAATTCGTCAGTGAGTCCAGAGCAGCGATCGCAAGAGAAAGGGCCGGTGTTGGACTCACGTTAGTCCGATGGCGACGGCTACAAGCTGTTCGGCGACTGAGAATCCGTCGCTGATTGGAATGTCAGCGCGGCCTTCAATGCCTTCCATCAGGGGAGGGGGCATGAGAGGAAGACGAACATACCTATAAGCAGTCGTTGATCCAGTCGTAGACTCAGCCGCAAAACTGAGGCCGAAACATGTCAATACCAGATCGTGTCTAAACGATATTCCCGCAAGGACGATGAAATAAGAAGATACGGGGTGGTGAACTCACTTGAATATACCGCCATTCGACAGACCACTAGGAAGCTGGAACAAGATACCCGTTACAGTCACCGGGAAACTGGAGCCGTTTGCGAAACGCCCATAGATGTTTCCGAGGGTGCCGACGACGAAAGAGCCGATCGCACTGGTGAGATCGGCTCGGTTGGGGAATGGGATTGCGGCAAAGTGGTTGCTACACCACCCGGCGACTGCTATGAGCACCATGACGGGCTGGTAGAGGCGTCAGTCGCCTAATCTCGGGACGCATACTATGAGAAGGGAGCGCTTACCAGTTCTTTTGCTATGAGTGGTTGTTGGTTTCGGAGGGAGAGGGCAAAGGAGTATCCGGGACATGCGAGAATGTCTGTCGTGCACGTCAGTTTTGATATTGACTCATTGATACTAGACTCACACCACAGTGCAGACGGGGTGACCAGCCACCAATGGTTGGAGTTATGAGTCGCCGCGCATGTATAGTCATTTGCGCCGACAACCTGGGAAAGTGTTGATCAGCATTTATCCGTATAACAATAGATGGCAAACCTACGGAAAGACCAGTGATTACATGGTAAAGTTCGGCGCCAATCCTGAGTCTCGTGTCAACTTCGGGTATACTACGCCCAAACAACAGCCAGCTCACGAAATACCGAATCCCAAGAACAAGGAGTAGATAACCGAATATCCAATTCTAACGGCGCCTGCAGTAATATTACGAGATGCCAGCTCCAATGCACCACAGAGGACAATGTAGCCCTACGTGTGGGATTAGCTGGGCTTCCTCTTGATTTCTGTGGATGGTCCGGAGAGACTTACGGGAAGAATAAGTACGACTCCTCCAGATACCAGGGCGGTGTAGCAGAAAAACCCAGTCGAAGCAAGAGCAGCAGAGATAAAGGAAATGACAGTAGCGATGGCGATTTCGAACCTGCACTTGTATGTGAGTCATGTCATCCACGTCAACAGACTGCAGATTAGGTTGACCTACACATTTCCAAACATGTCGTTCCGCGCCGCTAGCATTTGCACACCAACCAATAGTGATCCCAAGGGCATTGCCATCAGGCAATCGATGAAGGACCTAGAACGGTGATGTTAGACGAGAATCCATTAAAGATTGTATATGATACAGAGCTCACCCGTAAAATGCGATACAGACGATAAAGGCACTGCAGAGCGCGCCGATCAGGAGGCTCTGCCACCAATTATAGTATACAGGGGTGGTCATCAACACATCTAGATCTTTACTGGCTATATCCACCGACACTTTATCATGGACGACCTGTAAAGCCGACAAGCCTTATCAGCACCTTCCTTTCCACCGGAACACGGTGTAACATACGTTCCAATAGATATTATGCGTTGCCAGTAGTTTTCCAAGATCCAAGCCCGTAGCTTGCTTCAAGAACTTGGTCTCAGAGGTGTGGGTGGCATCGTCGCCGAAGGAGATCAGCATCGTTCCAGGCAGATACACCACTTGGGCGTTGATCTCCAGAACTTTCGCCGTAGCCTGGATCTGCGTTTCTAGTCGATGCGATGGAGAACCGAACATCATCAAAGCTCTAGCGAGCTTCATTAGGAATTGCTGACGCGCGAGAATAGCTGCGACATGTTGGATGATCTGAAAGTGGATCAGCGGAGACCTTCACTTCTCAACAATAAAATGATGGTCGAGTAGATAACTCACGAAGATCTCTTGCTTCTTCTTGGCCTCCTTAGCCTTCTTCCTGCGCTTCTTCTCCGCTTCCCACTCCTTCCGTCGTCTCTCATCCTCCGTCATTGGCCGAGTGAAATAATCGTGACCACCCTTTTCACCAGGTGAACCTCCCATCGGCGTCTTGCCGCCAGTCAAAATCCACCGTTCCGCAGACTTGAACGCATGTCCACTTTGATTCAAAGCTTGTCCTGGCAATTTCTCCAGTGACTTGAGATTGAGTCCCTTGGGCCGTTTCTTCTCGACAAATGACGAGGCAGTGGTGCCCGTCGTCGATCGAGAGGTTTTCATGGTTAGGAAATCGTCTTTGCCGTTGGGAGAGTCATCGGGCTCCACGGCTGTTGAAGAGTGGATGGAACCGGGTCGAGAGGATGGGCGTGACGTGGGCCGCGAGACTGGTCGCCAGGGTTCGGTGGACTGTGTAGTGGCGTTGACGTCAGGTAGCGAATACCTACTAAGCGTGTACCCAGGACGTTTGGCCGCTGGCATCAACGTGGATCCGGCAGGAGTAGCCACTCCAGAGAGATTGCCGGTGTTTTGGATCAACGCTCCAAAAACACCCCCAGCCGACCGAGCGGCTTTAGGCCGATCCTTCTCCTTAAGTTGCTCGGCGGCTCTTTTAAGGGAACTCAAGAATCCAGGACTGGGAGGCGGTCTATCAGCGATGGACGTGGATGACTTTGATCGATGTTCTGGGCTGAATTGTCCGTCGGCAGAGGAGCTGCGTTGATGTTCCGGCCGATGCTCGTCGGAGATGATGACATCCGCCGGCGTGTTTGACGAGTGAGACCCGGACCCAGAGTGGTGATGCTTGCGTCCTGATCCTGGAATCCACGACTTGCGACGGTCAGACTTGCTGCTGACGTCGGATCGACGACGACGACGTGTCTCTTCGTCGGTGGATTGTTCATCGTCAGAACCAATGGTTGAAGGTGGTCGAGAACTCGCTGGGGTGGTGCCGGCAGACCCGGTATCCTGTTGACCGTACAAGGCCAATAAGGAGGATAGGACAGAAGTTCCACCTTGGATTTGGGGCATTCCGACCATATCTCCACTGGTCGGCGGATATCGAGCAGCAAACGCGTCTTGGGCAGACGTTTGGGCAGGATTCTTCTCGTTGTCCACACTCTCCAAAGCCGTTGAATTGCCAGTCCCAGATCGATGTTGGAAAGCCCTATTCACTGCCCCAGCACCTTTAACTTTTCTCCTAAGCAGTCCCCATTTTCCAGTATGAGCTCTGACCAGGTCCTTGGCTGCACTCAGATCGTCCCTATTCTCCGACGCGTTCATGCTAGGGAGCCCATCCGTCTCTCCTGGTGCGATGTAAACCGGCAGTCGGTCCTGCATCTCATGCTCAGCGGCTACGACTGGATCGATCTCCTCCGTAGGTTGACTCTGAGCCTCAACTACGCCAGGTTGGGGATCGACGTCGAGCCGATAATCGTAATCCTCCTCCTCGATAGGATGGTCTCCCCGCCAATCCGAATCACCTGCACTACTTCCGACAGAAAGAGTACTGGCCGGACGGGGAAAACGATGGCTGTTCCGCTGACTTTGATGCCGTTCTAGAGCGTCGCGCACTTGGTCGATGTTACTTTCGTCCAGAGTACCCGAGGGAGAGGATGGGACGGGAGCGATGGGTGCCATAGAGACGATGTGCGAGTCCGAGGTCCATTGAACGCGTCGTGGTGTCTTGTGTCCGGACGCTGGGGCCAGCCCACCAGGTGTCCCGCGAGAGGGAGGGGATGGTTCGGTGGAATCGACATTCGGTGCTGGTGGCTCGAGAGTGAGAGTTGGCGTAGAGTCCTGCTGGAAGGGGTTGTCGGGGATAGACATTGTGGGATGGTCGAGGAAAAGGTGATTGGGATATAGGAGCTACAAACAGGGATATAGATAGAATGCGGATGCTCAGATGGAAAGTGAGATGGGATGTTAACTAAAGCGCGGTCGGATTCTATAGATAATGTCAGTTCAGTCTTGACAACGGATATCGCAGTAAACCCACAGACACAAAACCCTAGACTCCGTTCGCCAAGTCGCTCTACTTGATACCGGCAGACAAGGACTCGAGCGAACACAAAACAGTAGTCCCCAACACAGTACCCCAATCCCGAAAAGATGTGTTTCCAGATATCCTTTGCCTCCGAATCTACAATCAGATGTATCCCATAAACGTTGAAGGAGGTGTGATTCGGACTCTAAAATAATGTCCACGAAGTTCAAAAGTCACACACAGCGGCAATGTCTGTCACCGCCGTGACGTTATAGATTGGTAGACCGAAGGAAATCTATGCACAACACCCTGTCGCCGCACGTGATCCCTGTATCTTGTCGTGTAAATATTCCAACTAGCTGCCTACTGGGTAACAGCTCCACAAATAAGGGTGAAATGGATTAATTTCGACAGTGCAGATAGGGTATTAGGGGTATACGAGTACTGCGTATTCCTTGGTCCCCCCTCCTTAATCTGGGGTACTGGATGGATTGGGGGGAGAGTACACTGGGGGTGAACGACGCGGTCAATGAGTGTGGTGGGGCCGGGGGCCGGGCTGTGGGGAGTGAATGTCAGTGAGATGGGAAGCTGATGCTGGGAATAGGGATGAAAAGGAAGTGATAACTGTCAATACGAACTAAAACGCTACTAAACTGTTGAACTGAAACTTGCGTCTCAGGCCACAATCACTTGGGGTTTAGCCGGCATCTCTCCTCCCTCTCCTCCCCTGCTCCCTTCCCAACCAACTGCCGCTCTGCCGCTCTGCGCGTTGTGTACGTTACCCGTGCCCAGGTGAGTGGCCACGAATGGGCGCCGGGCGGTATCCGGGGACATGTGAGATCAGGTAAAGGGCTCGATGACGTACGTATATCGCGGTATTCACTTGAAACGACTACAACTGCGCATCTGCTAATATCCTAATCGCACAGCATGCTGTCCTCAGGCCTCAGGCTCATGGCATATGGCACCTCAAGTGTGATGTGTGATCGGTCAACGGAATACATGGGACATCTCGTTTCCATGCAACGGGTGTATCTGCTGCAGATCTTTGCCACTGCTATGTGATGGGACTTGATGCAGCTATATGCATTCCGTGTAGAGACCCATTCCGTCCCATTTCCTATAGAAACCAAAATAGTGAGGTATATTCAGCTAATAAAGCTATGCAGTTATCTATTTGCTCTAACAATCCTCAAAATGACCTTTTGCCTTTGAGATGACACGTCACGACATTCTACCGTCATTCACCTCACCATGACGCTCGACTCTCAAACCCCCACCGGGTCTCTATAGCTCATCAACGCCCTGTCTTCCGATGCCAGTCGTCGGATCTCAAGGATCAGGCGGAACATCTAAAGAGCGAAGGACAGAAGGATTGGTCAATCAACTATCCCTTTACCGCAACAATGGGGACCACTCACGTAGGCTTGCATTTCCTTCCATCCCCAATGCTCTACTGCATATTTCTGTCCCGCCCTACCGATTTTCTTTGCAAGGTACTGCGGAGGTTGTCAGCCGAAGGGCTAGGTGCCGTATGAGTGTTGCTACTCACGTCATGCCCCTTTGTCCTGTCTACTTCTCCCTTATCGTCAAGAGGACCCTCGAAGAAGGCCATGATATCGTACATATCCGAATAGTCGACTTGAAGAGGAATGTAGTGGTACCATGGAGCTGGTAGTGTATATCAGTGTCGATCCTACTTATTTCTCAAGGTAAACCTAAGAGCATCACTCACTTAACCGATCATGATGCCACTCGGGGAACATTGTCATCTTAACGACCGGACTTCCACTAGCTAACAATCGATGGAATCGCGAACTCCACCCGTTTCCGTCTACGTCGAGGTTGTATTTATACGCGTTCGCTTGTTGTGGCCAGATCTTATCACCAAATTCTATGGTCTCGGCGATAGCTTCGCAAAACGCAGGGGTGGGGCACTAGTAGAGGGGACGCCCAAGGTCAATGATCGAACTCCGCACATTTGAGAGGGCAAAAAAACCCACCTGAACCGGGCCTCCCGCCAACTTGACATCGACATAAGCCTCACTCAGCATCCTATCCTTCTCCCTCCTAACTTCAAATCCCCCAAGCCCATCAGGCATGACGACATCTCTCTCTGCATTCTCGAAAACCTCATTAACCCCCTTCTGACCGTTAACTGCCAAATGCAGTCTCAATCGATGACTCTCCTGCCACGGCATCCATTTATCGAATCCACCCGTCGACGACCCTCTCCAGAATAACCTGGGATCAGTCTTGGAAGACCAGGTAAGGTTGAAGGCCGCTTCTTTCTCCAGCTCGACTTGTTCTGGAGTCGGAGGGTTCGATTTGGAATGACGAGGGAGTCGGAGGGTGATGTTGTTGTACGCCTCGAGTGGGGTGATTTGGAAGGACGAGTCTCCTGGGAGTTTGGAGAGGACGAGCTGTGGTCGGAGTTCAGAGGGGGAGCGATGATCGTAGTCAATACTGCGTGGACGTCAGCCTGAGCGCTGGATGGTGAGGAACATGGAGTATCCTTGGTCAGACAAACCAAACTGTACGTACCTCAATGCGCCGTGCAGCTTTTTCAACTGGGGAAAGTCGCAAAAGTCCATCGTAGGCAGAGGATTGTGGATGAACGCCTTGGCTGCACGATCTCAGCCAAATGAAGGAATGCAGCACAGAACAACTCACGCTGAGGCTCTCCACTCGGTTCCCAGGAGTTTGGACGGCTGTTAGCTGGCGAATCCATCGGGCAAGCTTTCTGGAGTAGCATGACTAGTCAGCACAGCAATACGCGATCGACGGCGTCTGGGATATTAGGAAAAACGTAGACGGTGGTACGCACAAACCATCCCCATGCTTTGGTTCTATGTGGATCCTGCAGTTCCTTCAACTCGTCCTCCTCAAAATCTGGAATTCATCAGCGATGAATGCCAAGACAGTTTGAGCGGGTTGTCCAACTCACATTCGCCCATCTTCACCAATTCCATCGCTCGAGATCGCTGATCCCGTCCCAGAACCACTCCAGACATATCGTGATCGCTACCTGTCACTCTCAAGCTAAAGCCTTGTGGCAAATACTGCCTGAACCCATCTATCAACCCCCTTATCTGCTGAGGTCTGACATTCTGACCCCTCGGCCCTTCAATCTTGACAGCATCGTCGGTGATATCCAGAGTGTAGACGAAATTCCCCTCTTCCAGCTTCTTCATCCTCTGCGTAAAAGTCTTGGGATCAAGGGCATGATGAGGCAAAACATCTTTCATCATCAGATCATACTCGTCGACAATCTGTATCGAGTGTTCTTGACAGAATGCGAACCATGCGTCAAATCCTGCTGGCGGGGATAGCTGATATCGATGTTTGTACTCTGCCACAGCATCTTCCAATGTCTTCGACTGAGAGGTTAGGAGGTTCATCCATCGTTCTTCGGCCTTTTCCATCAACTCATATATGGGATGTTCAGGAATTAATGGCTTGCCCTTGGGATCCGTTATCGTGTCAGGCGATTTCAGTGTCGCCATTCCGTTCCCTTGATAGATCAACGAAGACCCATGCCGTGACTTCCGTCCTCCAGGAACTGCGAAACCTAGGGGTGGCGGTGGTACTCTTTCCATTCCTAGGCCATGTCGAATCCCGTACCAGTAGAGTAGAAAGAAAATCACACAGAGATAGATTATCTTCCGGGGTCTCCGGATTGGTCGGGGGACATGGAGACTGTTCGACAGGGGGAAGGAAGGCATGCTGATAGAATGATGGGGGGAGGGGGGGGGGGGGGGGGTGGGTTGGGGGGGGGGGGGGGGGGGGTATCCCGGGGGGGGGGGGGGGGGGGGATGGGAGGGGGGGGGGGGGGGGG
>BCHT01000001.1:3149372-3190525 GCA_001599695.1 Phaeotremella skinneri
GGGGGGAAGACGGTGAGAAGGAGAGTGGTGGTGACTCTCACCCGGAGACTGGCTCAGCCAGCCGTGAAAAAGAGATGGATCGAGGTCGGAAGTGATTGTTGTGACTCCTGACAATGTGAAGGATAAGTGTGTGGTCTGGACAGCTGGATGGGATGAAACTTGTGAAATATGTTGTCGCGTTCAGCAACAAATGGAATTCGCGTGTGTGCCGTACCCATTGCCCTGAACACGTTATGTCTCGTTGTGGCACCAACGGCAATTGACCACTTCCGGGGGATCTGGGGAGTAAGCAGCATACATGCGAAAGAAAGAGGTACTACCCTCACTATCAGTGACAACCAACCGACGCTGATCAACAAATATGAGAAGAACAAAGGTGGCAGAATGAGTATAGATGTCACACTCTATCTGACATACTCTCTGATCTCTGATCTCTGATCGGTCACTCTGCTGATACACGTACTAAACTATTCCGTAAAAAGCATGCATAGGCTCGCGGCATGACTGATTTTTGGCAGATCAGCCGGTGTGCCACCGCTGCGGGACAAGCGGGCCGGTGGAGCTCTTGCTGATGAGTGGTGCGGGCCGGCGCAGCGAAGCGACGACGTCAGGGGCAATGAGCAGTTTAGATTCCGGAGCCGGTGGCCTACCTAGAGAGTACTTCTTTTTCCATCTTCTGCGGTGGACTGACAGAAACTGACAATTTTATTTCCTTTGTTGTCAATTCTGATGACTATATAGGTCACTAGCTCTGTAGATACTGTATATACTCACCTCACATTACCACAGCAGACATCCGTTTCGACGTATCGCTCTCTCCCCCCTCGGCAACTGAGTCTGAGTATACAGCGTCTCAGAATGTCTCGTCCCCCTGCGCTCTCCACACTCAACCCCCAGGCTCAGGCTCAAGGGCAAGCACAAGCACCTCAAGCTCAATCTGGTAACAGTAATCCTGTGTCATTGCACGGTTCTCCGCGGTTGAACGCTACTACAGATGAGCCCGCTTTTCCATCTGATGCTTCACCGCTCTCCACGCCTATCCACTCCCCTCACCCCTCACGACGACCTTCGCTCGCAGCTTACCAGATGACCCGTCCGTCTGGGACGTCTCTCTCTCGACGATCCTCGCTAGCCTCTGGACCTCGACCAATTACTCGAGCAGAATACTCCGGTCCTACCACACCATCACTGCTGTCTCGTGCAGGTTCACCGACTCAGCCATTAGCTAATGAGCAAGTCAAGAGTCGGCGGTCAAGCTTCGCTTCAGAAGCCGGTGGTCCCATTCCAAATCGGCTCGGAGCTTTGAGCGGTCTTGGAGGTCTTGGTGGAGGATTCAGTGTGCTGGATGGGGGAAAGAGAGAGCTGAGAGATGGGGAATTTGTCGGTAGTGTGGATTGCGGTACGACGTGAGTCGAGCGATATGCATCCGTACTCAAAGTACCTTTGACATAAGATGCTAATCTATCCGCCAGTTCTACGCGGTTTATCGTGTTCGACTCACATGCCAAGATCATCTGCGAGCATCAGACCGAGTTTGAGCAGATTCTCCCTCACGCCGGATGGCATGAGCAAGATCCAGTCCACCTCTGGGAGAGTGTGTACGAGTGTATTGAAAAAGCTGTGGAGAAGCTCGAGTGGATGGGCTGGGCTAGAGGGTCTATCAAGGGGATTGGTGAGCTCATGCTCAGCCGTGATGGAGATTGTTGCTGACTAGACTACGATCCTATTTCGCTTCAGGTATCACCAACCAAAGAGAAACAACACTATGCTGGTCCAAAACCACTGGTAAACCGCTGTGCAACGCTCTGGTGTGGGACGATACCAGGACGGTCGGGCTCGTACGAGCATACGAGAAGAAGCTGGATGAAGAGGGACTGGAGATAGATGCCGATGATGAATTAGCGGCAAAAGCCGATGGTGGAGAGATCAAGGAGGACGTTGGAATGGGCACTGGGACGGAGGACGCTGCGTTTGGCGACAAAGGCGAAGTCGTGGGCGAGGCGAACGGCGTGGTGGAAGCTGTTGGGAAAGTCATGGAGGGTTTGGGTCTTGCTGGGAGGGGGAAGGACGATTCTGGGTCTGCTAAGAAGTGGAGAAAAGGGAGAGACGGGTTGGTGGATATGTGAGTATCCATTTTAGGCACTATTGCTTGTCGTTTGCAGCCCATGTTTGAATTTGACTAATATTGTTCCTTTTCTAGCACTGGCATCCCCCTTTCAACGTACTTCTCGGCCATCAAGCTGCGGTGGATGATCGATCACCATCGAGAGGTCGAGGAAGCGTACGAGTCTGATGACCTAGCTTTCGGGACGGTGGACAGTTGGCTAGTCTACGTGAGTTGGGCTGGTGAACCTCGCGTCACGACATCGACTGACATCCAGCAGAACCTCACTGGTGGAGTCAAAGGCGGCCTGCACATTATCGACGTGACCAATGCATCTCGAACGCTCCTAATCTCCCTGAAAACCCTTCAATGGCATCCCCCTCTCCTCCGTTTCTTCGACCTCAAACCCTCAATCCTCCCGAAAATCGTCTCCTCCGCCGAGAAATACGGTGTCATCTCCGAAAGCATAGGGTCGGCTCTTGCGGGCGTCCCCATAGCCGGGATAGTCGGTGACCAGCAAGCCGCGCTGGTAGGCAACAAATGTCTGAGAAAGGGAGAGGCGAAGAACACATATGGTACGGGAAGTTTCGTGCTGTTCAACACCGGAGAGGATGTGGTACGGAGTAACGAGGGATTGATTAGTACGGTTGCATATCAGGCTGGGCCTGATGCTAAGGCGGTGTATGCGTTGGAGGGCTCGATAGCTGTTGCCGGATCGGCTATCAAGTGGTGAGTTCGACATGATTCTCTTCTGGCTACATTCAGTACAGACAGGTCTGGGGGTGATGTGAAGTTGATCCGACTGGGACTTTATCAGGCTGAGAGACCAGATGAACTTGATTGAGGAATCTTCCGAGATGGATATGTTGGCGGGGTCGGTGAAGGATACCGGCGGAGTTTACTTTGTGACAGCGTTCAGTGGTCTGCTTGCTCCGTAAGTGTGTCTGACAATTGACTGGGTATAGGTGCTGACTCTTTCACGCAGATACTGGGATCGCGATGCTGTAAGTTTCTTAGAATAGATGGGATCTCAATAGGAGAACAGCGCTAATGTACTATACAAATCAAAGGCTGGAACTATCATTGGTAAGTCTTATTCTCCCCGTCCAGAAGTTTGGTCACAGCATCTGCCCGCTCACAATTACACGACGTATGCTGACCCTGACCTAATGAAACTCAGGCTTAACTTCGTACACGACCTCAGCCCATATTGCCCGAGCGACACTGGAAGCTGTATGTTTCCAAACCCGTGCAGTCCTCGATGTCATCGAGCACGAGTCAGGCGTGAAGCTTGAGACTCTAAAAGTGGATGGTGGGGTCACGAATTCCGACTTGGCAATGCAACTACAAGCGAACGTAAGTATCCAACATCATCTCTTCTACGTTCAACGACAATTCAACAATGTGGGAACAGCATTTGAGAGACAGCTAACATTCCTTCAGATCGGGGGCTTCAAAGTCCACCGTCCGTCTATGCGCGAATCAACAGCCCTAGGCTCAGCGCTACTAGCGGGCCACGCACTGAACCTCTTCGGATGGGATTTGACCAAGCCCGAAACCCTTTCTGAGGTCAATACAGCCGACGCACATCTGTTCGAGCCTGAGCTCGAGGAGAAATTGCGACTCAAGAAGATCAAGGGGTGGGAGAAGGCTGTGGATAGGGCTAGGAAGTGGCATGAGGAAGAGGAGGATGAGGAGCAGGAGAGGGAGTATGAGGAGCAGGTTGGGGCCGGCAGGATCGTTCATTGATCGCTCTTGGTCCTGGGGGGAAGTGGTTTATATAATGAGGGGAAATGAGGGTTAGAGTGTGTTGATTGCTGGATATCTTGGCGGCTATTCTCTTCCGATGGCAATAAGCGAATCAATCTTAGAGCATTATATCATCTATCGCAAAACCTTGAAACATGCATGGCGATGCAATACCAAGTATCCTGTCAACCTGGTGCGCCTCCTTCCATCTCCTGACGAAGAAATCGTCAGAGCGAGGGGTATCACCGGCAGGAGGTGTGAAAACTGCCGTCGGGACACATGAACCAGGCTTAGGCTACACTTGAGATATATATACATACAATCCCTACATACAACTGGCAATTTGCGTGTTTTCGGTCGATCCTAGACGACCCAAGTCCTTGATCGTTGACGCTGTGTATACAATCTTATCCCGCCTCCATGCTGACCTGAGCAAGCGACAGATTCTCAAATATATCTCCAAGAGCATCCACCCCCCTTGCTCTTCACTTTACCTCCCCCCATCTCTGGCAGACCCCCCTACACGCATCTCACCAGACGGCGACACAGCCAAGACGCACGTCATCTAGGGTAGATTTTTTACGACGGGAATAACGGCTGGACGCGAGTTGGTACGACTCAATACGTTTTGGAGCATGATCGAGTTGTCCACGGGACGACTTTGGTTGACGGAATGCGCGGCGGACCAGTGGCTTGCGTGTTGGGATTGGAGGGATTGGTGGGTGTTCTGATGAGTGTTGGATGTTAGCCAGAGGCGGATGGGGCGACAGCCAATGCCTGAATGGAATGGAAGGTGATGATGTGACGAGTCACAGGGAGGTACGCACCACCCGAGAGATTCTGTAGGGCTCATCGACGGGGTCGTCACTAACAACAACATCAGCGGGCTGGTTGTTCCACTCAAGCAAAGCTATTCTTCCCGTTCACAATACCAACTAAGTAACTTACCAACACTGCCAGATAGGAAGGGATTTGAGAACGATCATCAGCACAAATCATCTCCTGGCAGATATGCAATAGGAGAATAACATTAACCCACAGTCCAAGAGTCGACGCCACAACATCCGCCTCCACCCCTCAGTCTGAGGGGATCTACGAGTTTCGACATGGACCACGAAGATTGTGGTGTGTCACGGTCTTCAGCGGGTGCGGAAGTCTTAGCTAAAGGATAGATGCGGATGGGGGATCAGCGATTCCATCCGACCCGTTTCGCTTTACTCTGAGGGCTAGGAGGTTATGAGGATGAAAAACTTGTCTGAAGGTGTGTTGAGATGTGCGGTATGCCGTGCAGTGGGGAAAGGGGTGAAAAGTTGAAGACAAGTCATAGACATACTCATAGGAGGATGAGCTTGGGGTTGGGATTGAGAAGGGGTAGCTCCCTGGTTGACCATCGGGGAACGTGTTTCCATATTGATAGTTGTGGACTGTACGCTGACAAGTCAACAAATCAATAATAGAGTAACGCTCACTATTGCTCTGGGAGTATGGTGGGCTTTGTAGTCTTATTCTGTGATGGCTGTATAGATCAGGATAGAAACGTTCAGAATAGGAAGGCGGTAATGATGGGCTTTGAAGGGATTGTAAGTGTGACATCACAAGTTTAGTACTAGGTACTAGGTACTATCCTCAGACCAGACCAAAGTGGCGAACCGATGGAATCAAATGATCACACGACTATTTTGCCTATTCCAGCAACTTCCCTTCCCCCCTTCCACCCTCCCGCACCCTTCATAGGTTATCAGAGAGAGAGGGGGAACGATAAGCCCTCCTGCCTCTTGAATTACTACTGGGATTGCACGTAGGGAGACGGGAGAGGGGACCTGACCCAGTCATGTGCGCACTTAACTAGAGTTGGCGCTACTCTCCGTCGATCAGATCTGGATCTGCAGGACCAACAGTGGAGCCTCAAGTATTTTAGACTTTGTTACTGGCATTCAAGGGATCTACCATGATTACGTTTGCCCCTTATCTCGCTGGCATTGGGACACACAATTTATCCTGCTGCGAGAACTGCTCTAGCGCCGAACATTGATCCTCAGCTGGGATGACAGCAGAATGAGGCGGTCTATTTTGAGCTCGTGCCGGTCATCTCTCGGACCGGTTACTACTCGCCGCCAAGGCCTGACGAGTTTACGTCAACCTGTCCAAATTCTTTCAACAATCTTTGCTTATCTCACCCCACCGCACGGAGGTTTACAGGATGATACAATGAAAATATGCATGACATGCTCAACCACCTCCGGATCTCATGATCATAGAACGACCTCGAAGCTCTATGAGAGCTTGACGAATCTGAACCCAACAGTCAGCCTCTAGTTCCAGGGTCAACCCAAGCAAACACTCACGTCGCATCAACCTGCTGGACCTGAGGGAGAGCCAGGATGACCTTCCGTCTATATCCACCCATATCGTCCGTCTGACATGGGTTCCCTTCTAGGTATACCGTTTCGAGGTTTGGTAATGGCGCCAGTTGGGTTTCCAGAGCTCGCAGAGAGGATATCTTGTTGTTGCTCGCCTGTAGATTGTCATTCCTGTTCTTACAGTTCGAGGGGAGGGGTGGGGGAATGACAGACATACCCAAAACTCTTCGAGGTCGGTTAAATGGGAGATATTTTCGATTTCTTCAATCTCGTTGTTCCCAATATCGAGAGTGCGGAGCTTTATCTGCAACGCCATTTTATCTGTCAGACGTGATCGATGGAAGACGAAGAACAGTGAGACCCACGTTGGACTCCAACCCCTCAATCTTCTTCAGTCCGTTATGGCTCAGGTACAGCTCTTCGAGGTTTACCAACGCCTCCAATCCCTCAATCTTGGTAATCCGATTCGACTGTATCGACAGGATCTTGAGAGAAGTGAATGTTGATAGATTCTAGATCAAAGTCAGCCCCCTCTCAACAACGCTTAAAGTTGACGCAGAAACGACTCGGCAGTGGCCCACCTCTAGAGCTCTAATCTTATTCTTCCCCAACCAAAGCTCCTCCAGTAACACTAATTTCTCCAGATTCTCGATAACCTGCGAGGAATAGGTAAAGGTACATGAGCATCAGAAGCTCAATTCAGAAAACCAGCGTGACATGGAGGAAAGGTCAACCCACCCGTATCCGATTTCCACCGAGTTCTAAACTCGTCAAAGTATCTTTACACCAATCCAGCTCCCCCTCTTCGACTCTATTGATCTTGTTCTGAATGAGATAGAGAACTGTAACATGTTTCAAGGATGGGAGGTAAGGGACATGTCGGATTACATTGAATGATAAATCAAGAGATCTATCGTGATGTCAGCTTCCATTCAAAGGAGCACATGCAACCAACCAGTCATCCAGCAAAAAGAAGCAGACAAAAAGTAGAAGAAAGAGTCTGGCCACCCACAATAACGCCGAACACCCTTTGACCTCATCGTCCTCAAACCTCGGTCCCAGTCTATTATCATACATATCCAATTCCTCCATCACCTCAAGTCCTTCAAACGCCTCACC
The DNA here is from genome assembly GCA_001599695.1 of Phaeotremella skinneri. NCBI lineage: Eukaryota > Fungi > Basidiomycota > Tremellomycetes > Tremellales > Phaeotremellaceae > Phaeotremella > Phaeotremella skinneri. The sequence goes on from BCHT01000001.1 coordinate 3,156,705, forward strand.
AGGGATCGGACTAGTCAGCTCGTTTTGTCTCAGACAGAGTCTTTTGAGCGATTTGCCGAATCGATGAAATTTCAGTAAAGGCAGTGTGGGGGTCTTGAGTCTCAGATGTTGAAGATGTAGATCCTGTTATTATATGTACGCCATGCAAATGATATAGGAGAGGATGGTTGACAACATATGGTTAGCTGTGTACGCCCACGCGATGGGAGAGAGGGCTGGGAAAGGATGAGGTTACTTGACCCACCTCTGTATCTTCTGGATAATCTTTCAGGAAATCTGGATCCTCATCCTTCTTATCGTTTGCATCCTCATCGTGAGATCCAGAGTCGTGCTCGTCTTCATCCTCAGGTTCCGAGTCTGACGCTGGGAGTTGGACGACCTCCATGGGTCCCAGCCTAGCGCGAGGCTTTGATGATTGCGCGTTGCCCTTTGCTTGAGATGCCCCTTCGATTGCTGAGGATGACGGAGCTGGTTCTTCCGACATGATGCACAGTGTTTCAGTGCTGTGTGAAAAGTGGTGGAGAGATATAGGGGCTGGGAAGAAGCATTCTCGGTTGGACTACTGTCTAGGTGTAGTCGGGGAGATGCGGTGCTCGTGTGGCATACGGGGCTCCTTCTTGGCTTGCGAGCGACGTGGCTATCTGATATGCTTCCTTCTTACGCGCTCGATACATATACTTATATACTTCTCATAAAACACATGCTGACTACCATTTAATCGTCCCCCTCTTCGTCATCCACCTCCCTACCAGCCCTTTTGCCCTCTGTACCACTGAGACCCAGCCTCTCCCGAACTCTTATTACAGCCCTATCCCAATCTGCCCTCCACACCAGCACCAGACTTGCAATGCTCCCATATGCCAGCGCTATACTTAATCCTATCCACAGTCCAGCTAGTCCAGCACCCCATCTAGGCTCAAACGTCAACCAAAGTCCAAAAGGAAGACCAATGATATAGTATGATGTGAGGTTGATCAGGGCTCCTGTAGTGTGCAATCCCAGCGACCGGAGGATGGAACCAGTCGTCGCAGCGACACCATCGGCCACCTGGAAGAGGGAGACGTATGGCATAATCCGTGCAACTTGAACTACGACCTCGGGGTCGTTGTTGAACAGATATCCCCAGTTTTTCCGGAAAATCAAGCATATTGCACTTCGGGTATCCGTCACTAAAATTCGTAGCCTGAGACTACAAAGCTCACCTGTTTCCCAACGCGAAGATGATGCTCAAGATGAAGCTCGCTCGGCTCGCCCATTTTGCTTCCCACCCCCTTCCTGCACCTAGCAGATTTCCAACTCGAACAGCGCTGGCTATTCCGAGGGATGCTGGAATCTGGTAGAACGTCGAACATGTCGATAACAACACGGATTGAGCTGCCAAAGATACCGGACCAAGGAGAGAAGCAGCTAGAGCACATGCTTCCCAGGCCCACCATTCCGATGAGAGCTAGCACAGCTTTCAGTGGTCCATCCATCTCAAGGACATGAGCTGGACATACCATGATAGTACCGGCCAGTCCCAGCGAAGTCACTGTGCCAAGCTTCGAGAAGATGTGGCGAAGATTGAACGGGTACAATGCCTCTTGAGGTCCAAGGAAGAGAGCATATCCCAGATTCAAAACGAACTGCTCGTCAGGATTACATTAGATATCTCCACTCACTATCAAATTGTAGCTGAGGGCCGTCGCTACAGCACCGCCGACAAACCCTAGCCGGACGCTTTGAGGCCCCCAGACCTGGATGTCAGTTCCTGTACCAGCAGACTAGACTTACGAGAAGCCAATTGAGGAGAAGATTGATCGGAGCCACAATGAATAGGACGACGGTGGGGATGTGCATAAGATTTTGGCATTGTAGAAATCTCAACGTCAGCGCTGACACTTGACTATACTCACTTCTTGATGACAACGTTCCCACCGTATCCAGGAATACCAATGGAGAGATACCGAAGATACCTTCCGGCCTGATGGGCAACTTCGGGTTCTGCATGTCAGCAGGCTTTGTCACAAGGAGCTTACCCTGACCAAGATGCAGTAAAACTCCTTCAATATTCCACCACAGAACAAACATGGGGATCTGGAATCAGCTTGGTCCCGACCCTCTCGACCTACCATTGATACGATCATTACAACAGACCTGGAGGGGGGTCAGCCAATTTGGTAGCAAATGATCACCTACATTCTTTGGGACCACAGTCCTACCCGAGACGGCTCAGGAGATGTCCAAGCGGCCGGGAGTAGCGTATCCACTGCGGTTTCAGTGACGTTTGCGCTATGCTGGACTCACGTGCAGTTGCCAAGCCTTGGAGGATGGAGAACGAAGAGACGGATGCCGTCATCGATGCAAGACTGTTGTCAGCTTCCGCCGCCGTCAAACAACTCACGAAGAAGCCGCCAGATCGGTGGTACCCAGATGACCGATAGAAATGACAGCAGCCAGAACGAGTGACCATTCTGCAAATTGTGTGAAACAAATGGGAATAGCTGATTTGATAAGAAGTGGGATCTCAGACTGGTAATAAAGACTTCAGCTCATCTCTTTGCGCAGCACGACCTTCTAGGTAATGCAAGAACTCAGACCCACCTTCAAAGCCTTAACCCAATCATGTACCTCCCTCCCATCATCCCCAAGTGGCAATTCCAAGTCCTCCGCATCAAGTTCCTCCGCTGGATCAAGATCCATCCCACCTGTCCCCGTAGCCATTCCCACCCCATTCCTCGCGAATCCGCCAAAACCCTCCCCCTCCACATCCTCCTCCAGCAGCTCATTCCCCCGTCCCCTTCCGAACCTAGGCGAAGCAATACTCAGCAAGCGTGTCGTCGATACAGGGGAGACAGGACGCGATAGTGGTCGAGTCTCGAGCGCCCGTCCTCTCAGCGAGCTGTCATCGTCTTCGGTTGCGAGGAGGGATGGAAGATCTTCGTCGGTGGAGAGAGAGACCCCGGAAGTCAGTTCCGACTCCTCCCCACCTGCAGCATTGGGCTCATGCGATCTGTTTGGACGGATAACCCTCCTAGGTGGCGATCTAGCCTTGGAGCGAGATCGAGAAGTCCCACTAGATCCTCCCACACTGGGACTCCTTCTCGAAATCTGAGAAACGCTAGGTCCAACCAACGGCACGCTCAGTGTCCCATAAGAAACGCGTCTAGCATGACCGCGTTGAAGGATACCTGATCGTTCGTTCTCATTCTCGTGCCTCTCACGATGTGAGCGGTCATCATCGTATCCATCATCACCGAGGAGGATAGCTGCTCCGTCGTCCGTCAAGGATTCTGGGATGGGCGGGATAACAGGTGGTTGCTGCTGGTACTCTGATTGACGACGAGATTGGCGTCCTTGACGTTCTTGGCTTGGTGACGAATCGATAGTTTCGGTAGTAGATAGACGATGGCCATGTGGATGTGGGTGTGTGCGCGAGCGGTTAATCAGATTCTCGAGATTAGATTGGACGGCTGAGAAGAGGTTAGTGAACGATGCTGCAGCGGTGTGGGGAGCAGCTCACCAAATGGGGATGTTGATAGGGAGGTAGCTATAGAAGATGAGTGTGGGTAGTTGGACATGGTGCATAAGAAATGAAGAAGAGAGAAGGGGAGGGGTGATGATCAGTGCATAGAGGAGAGAGAGATGGGAGATGTTATATATGGCCAATATAGGCAAAGAAGCAAGCTGCTAAACTCAAGCGAGGATCCTTCGACACAAATTGCACCGAGGGGCAATCCGGGCCCCACAACGTAGCCACGTGGCACATTCATCCGCCACGAGTAGAACGTGTCAGTTGACATCATGCCAATAAGCATCATGAGCATCATCATACCATGGTCGGGTTGCTAGCCCACAATGCCCACAAGGAGGAACTTATGCAGCAGCGAGGAACAGAGCAATAATCATCATCGCATACAACCATCTCATAGGGTATGCATCGACGTGACAACGCTCGGAGATAAGCTGAAGGCTTTTTACATATATCTCAGACTGCCCAAACATAAACCATCAGACCTCCTGATCCTGAACCCCGAACGATCTCATCAACCAACTATTACAGAATCGATCCCCAGAAAGACGTAAGAGGTGAAATTCCGATAAAGAGTTTACTTCTTGTTCTTCTGCGGGGGGGCGTCAGTAAGGCAGAGCCAACATGAAGTGGAAGAGGATGACTGACGGGGTTCTCGGGGCTATGGTGATGGTATCATCAGCGTCCAATGATATGGTGATCACGATCAATTAGAGATGAACTCACGCAGTAGCCCACATCTGAGCAACCTTCTTGAAGTTCTCCTATAGGTGGGTTATTGTTAGAGGGATTCATCTCGAGTCCACGTCCACGCGACGAACCCACCTTGTGGTCAGCCTTCTTTCCGGATTTCTCCTGGTCGGCCTTAAGCTTAGCAAGCTGGACCTTCATGTACGAGTTGCTGTAATCTCGTCAGCATAGTTCGACTACGATATCCTCCAGCCGTCTCCTGGGTGAGGAGAGGGGGGTTGATGGAGAGAATCACGCAAAAGGTTCTCTCGACCGCGGTGACCGAACATCTCCAGGCCGACATAGCGGGACGTAACGACGGACCATAACACTCACTAGGCGGAAGGTTTTCCGGCGGCCTTCTTGGCAGCTGGCTTCTTGGCGGTAGCGTCGGAGGCTGAGAGGAAATGAGGGGACGATTTTACGCGTCAGCGGTTATTAGTTTGACAGGGTTGGGTGGCTGGTTTCCCGTCCAATTGAGGATGGGATGGGGTTTTGATTTCTAGATAAATGGTATCGAGAGATCATATAGATCTGATTTGGAGGTAAGAGGTATAAACGACAACTCACTCTTCTTGGCTAGGATAGTAACCAAGTGTCAGCATCATCTCACAGTCTCCATTCTCAGTCCAAAACACTCCTCATACCAAATCATCTCGCCACAGCAGAAAACATCCGCCACATGATGAACAACCCGAGCAGAAACCGCACAACGGATGCACTTACGAGGCATGGTGACTGTATAAAAGTTGTTGAGTGGTGTGAAAGAGTTCAAGTGTTGTTTGGAAGAATGGACGATTGATTTGGCGGTGAGTGAGAAACGAGAGGGGAGAGGGGAAGAAGAAGGAAATGGGATTGGGAGCGGTGGGGGGTATACCAGCGACGCGACCAGGTGGAGGCTCAGGGTCATTCGATGTTTATGCGCACATGCGCCGCACGTGACAGTGATGGGTTGGTGATTATAGTGATGATTGACAATTGCCACTTTAGGTACTTTGGTGCCACACAGGGGGAGGGACGATCATCCATCCATCTTTGCGTTATTAAACCCATACGTCGGCACTTTTTGGCCCACACCAGGCAGACGAACGAGATAGCGCAGTAGTATGATTTATCAGAATAAAGCCTACCAGGGAAAGTGTCATACCAAAACTACACACACATCTCCCGTCACGTCATCACCACATCTCCATCCTCGCCTTCCCTCGTAGCACCCCTCTCCACGGAACTAACAATCTCCCTCCTAATCTCCTGACTGAGCGTGACATGTGGTCTAGCTCGAATGACATCCAGCAAAGCGTCTTTCTGATCAGGCGTCAAATCTGAACCGTATCTACCGAAACGTCAACAATCAGCAAAAGCTCTTGGAGAGACGTAGTCAAACACCTCCTTGGACTGACCTTTGCACAAATACTAGTAAACTCTGATGCCACAGGACTGGGAGCTTGTCCTCGCCTGTCCGACTTCTTGGCGAGTTGGCGAGTCGGATGAAATGGAAGACAAGACCGTCAACGACCTTGTAAGGCAGGGCGTATTTCTTGTCAAGCAGGATTCGGATGAATAGCGAATTTGGACCTATTGTCATCCAGTTTAGCAGGACTACATATGATCTATGCAGGGTGTTATGACATACCCGAGTAATCCATTGAAGCTAGCCGAAGGAGGGCTGCGGCAGAGTGAAGAACAGGAACGGAGACTTTGGAAAGTACGGATGCAACGATAGCGGCTTCCTTGAGGGAACAAGCGGTCTGCAAATTCCATATCACGTTAGCCATCTACGCAGACCCGACCACATCAGGATAATCTCCACATACCTCACACAAGGGGAACAATATCCCCTTGAAGAAAGCCGCAGGTTTATATAAACTCTTCTTCAAAGCCTCATAAAGCTGAACATTCAGTTTCCCGCCATTCATCCGCATGTCGTCCCTGCATTTTTCCAGCAATACACCCTCGAGGAAGACTCTGACTTCAGAAGGTTTGAGATTCGAGACGAAGATTCGGGTGCAGGCGTATGTTGCATGAGGCGTCCATTTGGTGGGCTCGGTTAGGGCTAGTAATTGGGCCCAGTGAGGTAGGGATGGAAGGATTTTGAGGGCTTTGGGGAGCGGTCCTGACTTGTAGCGGGAGAGGAGGTAGCCGACTCTGTGGAGGATTCAGGTATCAGCAAGGCATTTAGGGTAGTTCTAGTTTATGATCCTAATGGTCCAATGCGAAGAGTAACTGGTAGAGAGGAAGCAAAGCTTACTTGGTGTAAACCTCGATAACCTTGGGATTAAGCCCACGACGAGGATCAGGTACCCCGTCATCATCATCTGGCATTAGCTATGATCCACAGACTAAAACTCACCATCAACGCCCTTCGATACAGCTCCTCCCTCCATCTGATCAAAGATCATATCGGCCAGCGTTCTCCCTCCAGAACCGGATGCAGCATTTGGATTCAATGCATCCAACGTCGCATGGTCTGCCGGGTCGATTGCCTGTAGATCATCAGCTCAGTAACTATTCTCTGTCTATAGCTAGGTAGCTAACTTACCAACTCAGCATATTCTTCACCCGAGACATCACCATCCTCAAATGCTTCTTCATCCTCCTCATCCGACTCCACCTCTCGTTTCTTCCGTTCCCTCGATCTCCTAGACCTTCGCATCCCAGCCCCAATGTCAATTTCAAGTGATATTTAGCAGTCAGAACGAATCACTCACGGCTCAGGCTGGATATCCTCATCTCCAACCTCACCCTCATCATCCCCCATCTCCAACGCAACCTCATCCTGCTGTTCTCTAGCCAGCTCCAAGATCTTTCGGGACATTCGTGCGTCCTCGCCCCCTTTGCCTCCTTCACCATCTTCATCTAAAGATGGAGATTCACCTTTCCGCCTCTTGCCTGGTTGGGTGACTCGGCCAAATTTTCGCAGTGAATCGTCCTGTGCCAAGTCGACATGCAGAGGATCATGACGAGGCTTTGAGGGTTTTGACACTCGAGGCATGATGGGCTATGTAGGTTGCGGAAGCAATAGTCTGGGGAGTTCTTTCGTATGGAAGCCTGGGGCTGTTCTATGTATTTTTATACGAGGAGTAAGGCCAGAATCAAAATATATGAAAGCCCATGCAGATTCCACTTTGTAGTGGCCAGAAGTTAAGCGGTCAGAAATCTTGAAATCCTAATCATGGTCACGTGACGTATCTGCTTGACAGCTTAAGTACTGTCTTACTCTCGACGAGTCATCTTGCCATGAGTGCATGCTTAGATAATCATCACAGCGCAAAGAACAACACAAGGTGCATTAGCTAAAATAACAACAACATATCCCAATTAGCCCTCGGTTCTCAAGCACTCGCGCCCGAGACTCTTCACCAAAACAGTCATCACTCTACGCCTCGATCATCGTCCCCACAGCATTCTCCACTGCGCCACCATGCTCAAGCTTCTCTTCCCCTTCCTCCTCTCTAATGCCAACTTTGTCCACCTTGCCCTCCCTATACACCACGATCTCCGGACCTTGTTCAACAGGGACTAGTTCCCCTCCCTCTGCTGGCAAGACCATCTCGACCTCCGGTTCCGGGTCAGGGTTAGCCGCTGATTCCAGTGTTTCGGCGTGGGCGAATGTAGGTGTCGGTGGGGCAGATGAAATCTGTTGATTGGCAAATGTCGGAAGAGATGGTGGCATAGGCGACGAGAACCCGTTGAGACCCGTCTGGAACGTTTCTTGGAAAGCTAGTAGATCTCTGGTGAGTTCGTCCAGCAACTGAGAAGATGTCGGAGGTTCTGGATCGGTATTCGGGCCAGATTCCGGTTCGGGGTCGGCCTCCATCACCACATCCCCCTGTTCGTCTTCCTCATCCTCCGTACGCACCCTTAGTACCTTCGGCATGGGTTTGGGGTCGATACCGATCAAGGTCGCTCGCTCAATCCGCCGGGCTTCCTCAAACTGAACTCTCCCAACGTATTCTAGCACGTTTCGCACTCGCTTCTTCATCTCAGCCACAGTTATCCTCTTGACAGGGTAGCGCACTCGTGTAGGAGGTTCCAGATGACTGGTCGGTTCACCCACAGGGTCTCTACTAGAGGGCTCGTCAGGCAGAACCAACTTGCCCTTGTCGTCGCGTTCCTCCGAAAAGGGACCGTAATGTTGGTTGACAAAATAGTTTCTAGGAATCGATGGCAGTATTCTGGAAGAGCGAACTTCGACAGGGATGGGGGTTGGTGTCGGTAGGAGGTCGGAGAAAGGAACAAGATGATCGGGGAGATACCAATTGAGGTTGGTAACAGAATTAGAGTATACTTGAGGTGCTGCCGCCATAGCACCAGCTCTTCTGGTTCCATGTTCGTGTGTCGTTGGGGGTAATGTAGGGACTGGTGTGGATGCGGCGACCACTGTGCGCTTGACTGGGGACGGCGCGACCTGAGAAGGTAAAGGTTTGGGTCGATAGGTGTACTGATTGGGATGTTTGGGTTTGGCATGACCCGATTCTGACGCGGTTTCAGCGATTGCCCTATATGGTTCGACTCACCATCACCCTCATCTTTCTCCTTCTTCTTCTTCTTCGGTTCACTTTCCAGATTCTCTTCCTCTTCCTCGACAGCAGACTTCCGTTTCTCCAGTTCTACTGTAGGACTCTGCATCTCTCGCTTGCTAGCTTCTAGAGCCGCTTTCACCTGCTCTTCATAAGCCGCATCACGTGAGTTCATCGTGCTCCGTCTTTTGGGTGGGGCATGTGGTTGTGGCGATCCAGAGGATCTTGTTGGAGATACAGACGCTACGCCTGAGATAGACACCTTGCGATTATGAGAGACGGGTCGTTTGTTTTCCTTCACCGGCTCGACTATTGCTATGGATGCTGATTTCTCGTGACGTCCTGGTGGTAACCGTCTAGTCCGTCTGCCGTCCTGAACCTCCGGACTGACTTTACGATGATGTGACCGAGACGGAGGCTTGGCGTCAACGTCTTTCCATCTCTTAGACTGCGATGGCGGATGTCGATCGGTCGAGGGATGGCATTGCTGAAGATCCGCTGGAGAGGGCGGCTCATAGATGCCACTAGACGTCAGTCAAGATCACAAAAACCGTAACTCACTGATGTCGTCTCCGCAGGTATTTTCTCAGAGCTACATGAAGTTCAGGCCTACATTCTTCGCAGTAGTAGTCTGACGTTAGCGCTAATCTCGTCTCATTATACTCACCATCCGGCGCCTCCTCATCTGCCCAGATTCCAACGCATCCTCCATGTTGCCAGACGTTACATGTATCGCATTGGATGAACATTGCATCGATATCTGTCGTCAGCTGATTTCCCCGGACGCGACTCACCTTCTCCTTCGCGTTTACACACACATCGCGTAACGTCCATATCCCGATCCCCGCCAGCTTCATCCTCGGCATCGGCATCGGCCTCAACTTCCACCTCACCCTCATCCTCGGCTTCAATGACAAGATTATCTACGTCATCCGTCACTGGCGCAGCGCCGTTTCTTTCCCTCTTTCCAGCTACACGGCCAGTCTCTTTCAGCTCTTTCGGTAGCAGGTGATCATCCAGCAGTAATTGGCCTTCCCCTCTCCGCTTTCTTGTCTGCCGGGAAGTCGACTCCGCTCTATCCCGGTCATCCGCTGATGTTGACGAGAGCGATTCGTCCGCTACTGGAAGAGCTAACTTGCTCGGAGACTCCTGCACCTCTGCTACAGCGCCGTTGTCCCCCTCCAATTCGACCCCCGGTTCGGTCTTTACGCCTGGCTTTGCTCCACTAAAACCCCTGACCCCTCGATGCCGTCTGTAGTGATCCCAGTCATCCTCTCCAGCTTCACTAGCATCTCCACCATTCTGCTCCGCCGAGTCAGGTAGCTTCTCACCACCCAACCCCGCATCCTCACTGGCCGGCGGGGGAGTGAGGCTCGCTATACTTGTGCTAAGAATGTCAGGCTCTTGCTTCTCCGGTGTCGAGGTCGAGAGTCTAGAGCTGGATGGAGCTGCATCGGCGGCATCGTCATCCGCCAGTGCCGAGAGAGAGCTGGTGGGGGCTACTAGTGGGGTCCTGGCTGATCTGCCGTTGGTCGAGGGTGACGCTTTTGGTGAGGCTTTGGGAGAGCCCTTCGGCTGCTTAGGAGGGAGTGGAGGGAAGAGGGGTCCGGTTGTTGGAGGTAAGGGGTTTTTGGCGCGTGTCGACCGTCGAGGTGTATCTGCATATGAACATCAATATATCAGCCTGAGCATCTCGACATGGACAGCATCCAACGCATAGCTGCAGCACTCCTGATCTGATGTCGACCAGTCATCCTGGAAGCTTTGAGATGATGGAACCCGGCCGTCGAGCTGTCTCCGACCGATGGCCATAGATCCATAGGACGTGAGGATCAAAAGAAAACACAGCTTGACTCGCCGCCCACCAGCTGGATTCGACAAACCCATAGCCTCTCCGACCTCGAACTCACCATCATCCTCCTCCTCCAAGAGTGGAGTCGCACTTCCCGAGCTCGCACTCCTCAGACTAGCTCCATTCCTTCGTTGCATAGTCGCCAGCTCGTCCTTATATCCACCTTTTGACGTCGAGGCGGAGGGTAAGCGCCGCCTCTCCATGCTGAGCGACCTGAAAAAGGACAGTGGACAGGTGACGTGTAAACTGCGATAGGTAGGATTAGCTCAGTAGATACAAGTAGATGGTTGAGCTGATTGGAATGGACAAGGGTAGAGATGAGTGAGGATATGGATGGGATGGTGGGGGGGGATGTTGGACCGACTAGCTCCTAAACCGGCGCCTACAGAGCAGAGTCAATGGAGAATAGCGACACCGTGGGAAAGTAAGATGACACGCTGTTGGAATTCTTTAAATGTGATTTGACCGTGTGGCAGCAACCTTTCCACTGTACATCCATCCATCCACCTCTCACTTTCAGCCAACAACAGAATACAGCAGTGTATGCTGAGACAGTTGATTCGCACTTCAAGTCGGATACCAGCTCGAACCACCTTCACCCCATCCCTGCCTCGCTCCACGTCCTTGTCCATGTCCAGTCCCATCGCGAAGAGAATGAAGTCAACGAAAGTAAGTCCACTATAGGGAACATGGAGCTGACTTGCTCAGGTTATCGGTACCCATTCGGGGACATTCCATTGTGATGGTAGGTCATCTTTGTGTTTCCCGTTTCAAAGGAATATCCAAGGTAACTAACCAGCGAGCAGAGGCGTTGGCTGTCTATCTCCTACGATTGACCGAAGAGTTCAAAGATGCAGACCTTGTTCGTTCGAGAGATCCCGCCAAACGTAAGTCAATGCCGCTGTGCTTGTTCTGATAGTCTCAGTCGCCCCGTTAGATATAGTTGTGGATGTAGGAGGTGTCTACGATCCCAAAACTCACCGATATGATCACCATCAGAGAGGTTTCACCGAAGTTTTTGGATACGGAGGATTCGATCAGATCAAGCTGAGCTCGGCGGGATTGGTCTACAAGTAAGTTCAAGCTCAGAAGATAGGGGKACTGATTGTCAGACATTTCGGCAAGGAGATCATTGCTCAGTCTCTAGGATTAAAGGAGGATGACCCGAAGGTGGAAACTCTGTGGTTACGGATATATAGCGTGAGCACCATTTTCGGGATGTTCCTGCTGACATTTAGGAATTCATTGAATCCGTGGACGCGTGAGATATGATCATAGCAGAGACATGAAAGGAGTCTGACACGCATCGCATAGAATCGATAACGGTGTGAACATTTCATCGACACCCCCAAACTATGCCAACCGCACCGACCTCTCTTCCCAGGTGAAGAGACTGAATCCCAATTGGAATGAACCGGCCAACGACAAGATATACGATGTAAGTCCTCAACAATTGTATGACCCACTGACTGCTTGATAGGCAAGATTCGACATCGCTTCAAAGCTAACCGGAGCTGAATTCAACGCTCAACTGGAGTATTTTGCCAAGGCATGGTTGCCTGCCCGGGATATTGTTCAGGAGGCTTTGGAGAATAGACTGAAGGTGGACGAGAGTGGAGCTATCGTCGTCTTCCATCAGGTGAGTACCATATCCCCTGGGCAACAAAAGGCACGTCCTGATCATCATGCCGCGTAAATAGTCCGTCCCGTGGAAAGATCATCTCTTCATGCTGGAACCCACACTGTCCCCAGCACCCTCAAAAGTCCTCTACATTCTCTACCCCGAAGCCGACGAACCAGGCTCAAAATGGCGAATCCAATGTGTCCCCGAATCCCCAGACTCGTTCGCGAACCGTAAATCCATGCCGGAGCCCTGGCGAGGAGTCCGGGATAATCTGCTGAGCGAGGTCACAGGGATCCCAGGGTGTGTATTCTGTCATGCGGCGGGTTTCATTGGCGGTAACGAGACCTTTGAAGGAGTGTTGGAGATGGCGAGGCAGAGTTACAGGGCGGAGTAGGAGTGATTTGGGGTTGGCGCATGTATCTTTGTTTGCTTTGTTAGCGGCTTTGGGGTCTTTGCGACCATCATTCACGTCGGTGGCGTTGCGTTCTCACAGATCATTTGATCAAAGTGGTGCGCAAGACGTCAACAGGTGTGTGAACCACTCCGAGAAGCGGTGTTGTTTGGTGTAGTCCGTACCGTGTCATTCATGACAACGAAAGCAGGAGGGCCAGGCAGGAGCCTTCCATCGAAATCTTACTATCTGACAATACCATTCTCACTATCACCACTGGACTTCTTTGACCACAAAATCTTGTCTGCGGTCCTACCCCAACGCAATGCCAACAGTCATGATAACAGGCGCAAACCGAGGGTAAGTCACTGCGGATATCACGACCATATTACAAACCCGAGACTGACGGGAACGGCGTTTCAGCATTGGGCTAGCCTTTGTGAAAGCGTTCCTAGCGAAGCGGTACACGGTCATAGCTGCTGTTCGAAATCCAGCCAAAATGCCAAATCTACAAAAAGAGGGATTGATAACTGTCAAACTCGATTCCGAGTCTTTGACAGACGCTCAACAGGTGAGTGGTAGCTCCTCTTTTTCGATCTCACGCCTGCGGCTGGGAAGCTGAATGTTCGTCAGGCTGTCGAGGTCCTGGAAGCTGAATATGGGATCCATAAACTTGATCTAGTACGTGAGCTATTCACTGATGTACTTTATCAAGTATGCGAGAGTAGGGTTGAATTGGGACACTCCAGGTTATAGCGAATGCGGCGCAAGTGATTACATGGGACTTGATCAAGGATCTGTCAATCGACCATTTCGATACACTATACAAAACTAATGTACGAGGTCCACTGATCCTATTCCAAGCCGTCCAACGCCTCCTCACCTGCCCTTCCGCAACTCATATCGATCATACCGCTAGCGCGGGTAACAGACATGACCGACCGCGGGTCAACGGGAAGTTCGTAATCATCTCCTCCACTCAGGGATGTATTAGTAAAGAGTGGCCACCCCACCTGGGTGCTTATGGGATCACCAAAGTAGGTCCAAACTATCTCTGTCTCCTCAGAAAACACGGGCAGAAGCTGGTAAAGAAAGTCAGAGGGATATTGATCAGGTCGCAGGTGGCAGCTAATTACTTGGTCAGTTCGAGATCAGAGTGGCATTAATCCTAGCAGGCGAGGAAAATACATTTCGAACATGAAGATATCGTCTCGATGACTATCAACCCTGGGCACGTTGATACGTGAGTCCACTTCTCTTTTTGAAGGCTAACCAGTGTATCATCTAGCGATATGGGGTATCAAGGCGCTGCTTGGAGAGGGTGGGAGAAACCTCCCATGACTTTGGCTGAGAATATGCGTGAGTCGGAAGTTTGTCCTGCTTGCCGGTACTATGACTTAGGCTTGCTTGGGAAGGAGCTGACTTGATATGTTGTAGCTGGTATTCTCAAGGCTATTGAAGACGCTGAGAAGGATACTACATCTGGTCGGATGGTCAATTTGTCAGTCGCTCCACGTGGAACAGACCTGGCGATACTGACGGACGCCAGCGACGGGACTATCTGCGATTGGTGAAAGGTAGCCCGATGTCTTTACTCATTCCAGGGCGATGCATGACGCGATGGCCTGGCGTTTGGCGGATAATCTAAATAGAAAATAAGATGTGAAACTAGCAGATGATGCAGCTCGCTACCTCCTCCCTCTAACCACCAGATACCCCCTTCCGTTCTCTCCTCGATCGACTCTCCACCCTTCTCCTTCAAGTGCATTAGCCACCGCCGGGCCCAACACTCCTTTACCACCGGCCGAATGCCTTCCGACCCCAGTCACGATTCTCAGTCCTCCCAAAGCCCGATCGCCCCCTCTAGACACCTCGTACCACTCCCGAGCCGCCTCAAGCGATAACACTTCTGCCTCCCTGATTGTCAGGTGATGGAGATCTATCGTACTTCCCGTAGAAGCCAGCTGGTGGTTCACAACCATCCTCGCAGCTTTCAACTCCCATTGATGAGCGAGCTCAGCGGCTTCTCGAGCTTGGGAGGCGTAATGGCCAGCCACCAGAGCTCCGTGTTTCTTCCCGCTGGTACTTGTTCGGAAATGCCGACCGGCCATTCGAATTGCATCCTCGCGCCTCAGACGCTCCATCCTCGCTCGAGCGAGACACTCGTCAAACGATAGCTCGGATGTACTAGCCCCATAGAGACTTGCTGCTTTAAGTGAGCCGGGAGTAGGATCATGAGGCAGGGTTCCGCGAGCATAGGATGGGATGTGGGAAGCTAACGGGTGATGAGAAGATGAGCGATGGGGGTGTTGTTTGGCATGCGAGACCGTCCTCCAGTTCTGGATGTGTTGGATCCCTCCCGGATGTTTTGCTGCTTTGGCCGCTCGCAATGCGGATATTTGAGGCGGTTTGGAGGGATCGAACTGCGTGGATGTGGACACGAAAGCGCCAGGAGGCGGTCGAGATCCAGGAACAACCCTTTCTGTGGTAGTTGTTGACTGAACTACAGGACGTGAGGTTAGACGATTTGTGTTGACTACTGGCGTAGATCTCGGGAGAGTGGTCGAGGACGGAACAGGTGACTTTGTCAAATCAACGGATTGGTTGACGCTCCCATTTGATACCTCTAAGTCGTCGTCATGCCCAGGCCATTCACTGATCTCCGTCAAAAGATCCATCAAATCCATAACAGTCGCCACGTCGGACCCAGCGACCTTCACGCAAATCTCCAGATCCTCCTGAACCTTTCTTAAGCCTCCA
This sequence comes from Phaeotremella skinneri, assembly GCA_001599695.1. Taxonomy (NCBI): domain Eukaryota; kingdom Fungi; phylum Basidiomycota; class Tremellomycetes; order Tremellales; family Phaeotremellaceae; genus Phaeotremella; species Phaeotremella skinneri. The sequence goes on from BCHT01000001.1 coordinate 3,172,092, forward strand.
TTGCCAAGCAAGGACACGCCATAGATGTCCTCCAGGATACTGTCAGATCGTTCGTCCCATTCGTTATCGACGACCCGCTTGGACGTGACAGGGAGAGCAGCCAGACTAGCTCTGATAGCCGAATAGGCGGAGTGATATGCCGGCGAATGGCAGTATGTAAGAAAGTGGGTTGCCGGGTTTGGCGGGAGAAGATCGGAGAGGTATTCGGCTAGTGATGACATGGTGTACCATGTATTCGATGACGGCCCCACAGAGGTGGGAGCGTTCGATTCTCGGGAGGAATCCCGACCCAAAGAGCTACTTCGTGACGAAGGGCGTGAAGGTAGCGGGGAGGCCTTGCGTTGTAAGACATCCACAAGGGGAATCGTCCTTTGGTGGACTTTTCGAGATCGAGTTGTCGACCTATTTGAAGGAAACCTCGCTGGCAAGGGCTTCATTATGGACGAAGGTTGCGGCGCACTCTGCCAACCCTCGCCCTCAGAGCTCTCGTGATCCTCGTCAGGCCATGCGCCATCTTTCTCGGCCGTGTTGATCAGTTCGACAGAGAGGAGATGATCGATAGTGGCTGGCAGACTGATAGCTGTATTCAACGCTTCGGCAATCGTGTCGGATGGCCTAATACTATGAGCTTTGACTAATGATTTTCACTTACATGGAAGGGAACAGCGCTCTCAGAAGTTCGGTCTCATCGAGGAAGCTTTCTTCATCTCCGACGCTTGTCGATCCCGTTATGCTCCCTGAGGTACTGCTTCGACTCATGGTGACAGCGCCGTGGCTTGATGAGCTTGCCGAACTCTGCCCAATGGCATGTTTCTCCTTCTTGCTGATGCTCAGCTTCCCCAAATGACCAAGTTCACCATCGCTCGTGTCCGTGCTCGTGCTATGTGCAGCCTCGACAGCTTCACTGGCTGGTGCCAGTTCATCTGGATCAGGGATGAGAGTTGCTTCGAGGATAGCGAGTTGATCCCGAATATCAGGAAGATGCGAGGAAAGAGATGATGGATCATAGTCTGATAGTAAGGCATGGATGAGAGAGGTATCGATGAGTGGGTAGTCTGCCTGATCGCGTCAGCCGGATGTCCATCAAGGGCAACTCACAGCAAGAATCGCAGCAAGCGCAGAGGGGTCTATCACTTCGTCCAGACCGTCATTGATCGATTGAGAAGGAAGTTCATTTAATCCAATCCCAGAAGCATTACGGGATTTACTCTTGCCCTTGGTCATGGCCTTCTCAGTACGCCTTTGATGGTGAGGATGACGCTGATCAGCTAATCGACGAGGCAGCTCATGAGATGTTCCCTGCGGACTTTGGTGTATTTAGTGATCGACTATGTGATGAGACTCGGGTCATCTCGAGCATATGCAACTTATAACTGAGCGGGACTGCAGCGATGGGGAGATCGATGGTGAAAGAGTTGTCGATGACGCTGAATGTTCCAATACATCGCTAGGCAAGTCCGGCGGAAGCAGTTGCAGCTTTGAAATTTCGGCTTTCAGGTCCGAACACCTCTTTCACCCATTCCACCTTGACTTTTCACGTCTTCTCCATCTCCCAGTCGCAGCAAGATACACAATGGCAGCCGCTCTGAGAACCACGCTCAAACTGGGGATGATCCCCGCCGATGGGATTGGCAAGGAAGTGCTTCCGGTAGGTGGATATGGAAAAAGTCAACAAGAGATCAAGCTGATCCGGCTGATCAGGCCGCTCAACGGGTTTTGGAAGCTCTTGGCTCCTCTATCCCTAAGCCCGAGTTCATCCCTTTGCTGGCTGGCTGGGAGGAGTTTAAGCGTAATGGGGTTGCTCTGCCAGAGGAGACTATCCGGTAGGCTCATATCTTGGCGATGCTATGCCATTGCTCACGCCTCAACAGTGTCCTTAAAGAGGAATGTGACGGTGCTATGTTTGGATCCGTTAGGTGAGTGAATGATCTCCTATCTTACTTTGCGCTTACATTTCTATAAGCTCTCCATCTCACAAAGTCGCTGGATACTCGTCGCCCATCGTCGCTCTCCGAAAACATCTCGACCTATACGCCAACGTCCGACCAGTCGCTTCTGTAAGTCGTCAATGAGAGATAGACCCGCTCCTCTAACACACCTGCATACAGGTCCCAGGAATGCCAGGTTTCAACGTGAACATGGTCATCGTCCGTGAGAACACGGAATGTCTCGTAAGTCGGTCCTCTCCTCAAACCCCGTCCCACAAGGTCACCAGCTCACCCAAACGTACACAGTACATCAAGAAAGAGGAGATCCACACCAACCCCGACGGTTCTAAAACTGCCTACGCAACTCGGCAGATCACCTCCAAAGCCTCGTCCCGAATCGGGAAGATGGCCTTCGAGATCGCCCTTCGTCGAGGTGCCGAACGAGCAGCCCCCGGAGCTCCCGAAACGTTCTGGAAGGGACCGCCCAAGGTCACCATCGTTCATAAGAGCAACGTCTTGAGTGTCACGGATGGACTGTTCCGGGAGACAGTGAGGGCGGTTAAGGAGGGGAACCCGGAGAGTGCCGAAAGGTATAAGGGGGTTTTGCTCGAGGAGCAGTTGGTGGATTCGATGGTTTACAGGATGTTCAGGGAGCCGGAGTGAGTTGACCGCAGAGCTGCACGGGATGCTACTGACAGTTTTGCAGGATCTTTGACGTTGCCGTCGCCCCCAACCTTTACGGAGACATCATTTCGTGAGTCTTTCTCCATCCACTCGCCTCGTCGAACAAAACTGACTTCTCTTAGTGACGGCGCAGCAGCGTTAGTCGGCTCCCTAGGTCTCGTACCTTCCATCAATGCCGGAGATGACTTCGTAATGGGTGAACCGTGAGTTGCATAGCAGATCGTCCTTCACAGTCTTCGCTTAATGACTAAACCTGTATCCCAGTGTCCACGGCTCAGCCCCCGACATCGAGGGGAAGAATATCGCCAATCCAATCGCCTCCATTCGGTATGTGTTTATTGCCTCTTCGGAGGGCTGTTCCTATGACCGGCAGACGCTGACACCTCACACAGCTCTGCATCCCTCCTTCTCTCATCGTTGGGCTACATAGAACCAGCAGCGAGGATCAATGCTGCCGTCGACGCTGTCCTTCTTGAAGGGAAATACCTCACCCCTGATCTTGGTGGGAAATCGTCTACGACAGACGTTACTGAGGCTGTGCTCAAGCGGTTGTAAGGTGTCATAAACAAGGATACATGCATGATGGATGTAACTTAGCTTGATCGTTATGCATTTATCTCAGGGATTCATGAAATTCTCGCGGCACGATAAAGACAACCAAGAACTGCTTTCGATAGACGTAGATGATGCTTAAATACTACTTAAACATTCACAAATGGAACGACTGTCCCAAATGGCCACGAGCATGTTGTGTCCTCTTTTAACAATAATCGTTTCTCGAATAGCAGCTAAATATGCCATGCATTGAATTGCAGCGAATGCTTCATACTTAATTCTAAACTTCGCGGCCGTGAAAAATAACCTATGCAAATATGACCAATCCCATCTTCATCCATCCAGCACTCGCCCTACAGCTCCCTAATCCTCATCAGTAAATTGACCCCAATAGAGGCCATAAGCACCAAACACAGTACGACCGGTCCAACCCTATCATTATAATACGCGTCCCTCCGCTTTCGCAGCTTGTACGACCGATAAGCAAACATGCCAGCAGCGTAGACTATGGTGAGGAGGGCTGTGAATGTGAAGCTGAAGGCGGCGAAGAGGCCGATAGGGTCGTCGAGCGATATAAAATTCAGCATAGTGATTGAGACTGCTGAGATTAGGATTCCGAAATGTAGCCACTGATGACGGATTGTCAGTTATAGTGCCAACCGAGACTGGTAGGATGATCAAGGCAAGGGAAGACGGGACTCACTTTTATAAATGTCCTTTCGTTTGCAAACGTTACTTTTGGCTCCACTCTCACTGGTACCGCAATCTTCTTGCCTGGAGGCGCCCGGAAATTGTTCACAAAAATCGTCTGGTCCTCGTCCTCCCTGTCTACATCTCCGCTTGGTCCGTCCTCCTCGTGATTTTCTTCCGCAGCCGCAGCGTCATTCAGTTTCTGTAAGCTCTTTGCATCGAGGATAGACACATCGTGATCGAATCGGTCGGCTGGTGCCAAGGGATCTATGCCTAACGAAGGATCATATTTGTGTTTCACGCCTCCGTTGCCGGCCTTTTGAGTGATCGCCGAATCGCCTGCCACTGAGGAAGAAACATTGGCGGCGCTAGAGACGGCTGCTTGAGCAACAGCTTCATTCCGTAATTTCATTTCTCGGAAGTCTCGTGCAGCTCTGGCTTGCGCGGCGGCGTCAGGTGGGAGTCGGAGATGGGCTTCTTCGTCTTTACTGGCTTGGTTCAGGTATTCTTCGTCCTCCTCTCCTTCAGAGACGGGTTCGTTGTATGTTGGCTGAGAGAGATGCAGAGACGATGGAGACAGAGGAACGGGCGTTTGGGCAGATGTCGATGAGTGGGCCGTGGAGTGCGGACGTTCGATAGCGACTCGAGAGGTCGAGCTAATGGGTTTACGAATGTCTTGATCCATCTGTGGGAGCCAGAACGGGACGAGGTCGACGTGCTCGGGAACCAGTGTTGCACAACCATGGATAAATTTGGAGAACTTGGGGACCGACTCGACCAGATGACTGCTAATGAGATCTCTCACCCACTCTGGTGCAGTCTCACCGACCCTAGTGGAGAGCTTCACCTCCAAGACAGCATATGGGAAAAGCTCTTTGTCCTTGGGAGCGATATTAGGGAAAGGATGATCGATCCCAACATCCGTCCGACGCCAGTTGCCCTTCGTGCGGTCCACGCGGTCCAGGCTGTCCTCTCGAATCATACTCAACTCCGTGTCGAGCGAGATACGAACGGTAGCATTGCCGGGAAGTTGGAACGCGGTACGATTGTAGAATGTTCGGACCACTGCAATGGATTAGTGTCTTGATGGGTACTGACCACTACTACCAGACTCACTAGGTTTCAGTTTCCGCGTAACAATAGCGTACTGAATCTCGGACGCTAGCTGTTTATCGTACTCGACGGCTTTAGCAGTCTTCTTCCCACTAGCCAATCCTTTATCAAAGTCGTCGCTGGGATCATAGCGACCAGCAATGAAATCGTTCATCTTGTCCTCCTTGATGATGATTCTCTCTTTCACCGATTTCTCGCCCGTCCAATCCTCACGATGCGTTTTCCGTTCAACGAAGACCTGAAATTTGTTAGCGCTGTGCGATCCACTTGACATACATTCTTGCTGTCGACGTCGCCATACCATCGCATCCGAATTGCCTCGGCACCTTCTGTCTTCTCCAATCGACCGAGATACAACTCGAGGTCGGCATTGTCGTAATAAATGGAGGTGATAGCCGCATCCTTCATCTCAAACTCCTTATTGGAATCGAAAACTGATGTCCGTTGCCCGTTAGCGCGGGGCGTCGCCGTGTTACATATTACATACCTAACACAGGTAGATGCTTCAGGATCGCCAGCTTAAGGGGCACAATATTTTCATCGTGAACCTGTTGTTCATGAAAAATAAAACAATCAGCTGCCGAGCAGGACGGAGCACAGAAGACCTACCCAGTACTTGGTGGTTTGCCTGATGAAAGCGTTCTGACTCCCACCGGCACTAGAGTCACCCTCAATAGGGTGACCTCTTGTCCGGACGAGGTCGAACAGCTTGGAAAGCTTGACGATGACTGGATCATAGTTTATTCGGTAGAATGGATGGTTTTTGAGATACTCGTTGTTAAACGTAGCCTTCAAGGAGAAGCCTGTCATTTTCTGGGGCGGAGTTAGTCGTATTTCTTTTCTCTTCGAGGGCGAAAACTCACATCGTGTTTCTTGACGATTTTGATAAAACCAGTGAAATTTAGTTTGGTGAAGAGAGCAAGATCGTGAACATCCGCAACAAGGACTGCAACCTCCTCTTCTAACTCTCTGAACCTCTCCTCGATACTATCCTCGGACACAGCACCATCCTCAGACACATCGTCCTCGTCATCACTGCCCGCATCATCCTCTCTGCGGTTGACGGCCTGTCTTTCAGGGTCGACAGTGTGGGCATGATGATGATGTTCATGGTCTTGATCATCGTCTTCGTCGTCATGCTGCGCATCGTATTCGTCGGCAGCCCTGACCAGCGCTGCGACTTCTGCCTCCAGCTCTCCTATCCGACCCATGACCTGTTCTGCCTTCTGACGCTGGAACTTCTCGCATTTCGCTAGCTCTTCCCCGAGATGTTGCACAAATTGGGCTTCGGCCGTGTCGGTCCATGGTGAAGTTGATTTGATCTCCTTCTTCAGCTTGGAGTAGTTCATGTACTGGTCTGACCATGCTTCGTATCGTGCATCCTGGTGACCGTCAGCTTACCGAATTGCTTACGGAGCGGAATGAACACGGGGGGGAGGAATGGAGGTGAAAACTCACCTTGATACGTTGGCCGAACTTCATGTTGTCCGATGGGACCGGTCGGTGATATCAAGATGCCAAGCAACGGAATTAAATCGGTGGAGAAAAACGATGGAAAAGAAGACGCAGAAGCTGAGATGAGCTCGTAGAGAGATGTAAGAATGCACAGCGAGTCTGTAGGAGGTCGATGTGGGTTAAGTATATAGGGGGGCACGGCGTCGCACGTGGGTTATAGAAGAAGAGAGCGACGGGGATGCGAATAGGTTGGGAACTAGCGGGACAAGGCAGTCCTCCGCTGAGCGCTGTGGCGCCCGAGTCTCAGGAGACGAGGCGGCTCCAGGGAGATGCACTCGTATTCGGTCGAGGGAACAATGGAGGTCTGAAGAAGTAATTAGGAGCTAATCTGGCAGAGGAGAGAGCGGGGTATGAATGGCAATCCTATGGTAGTGGTTGTTATCAGTGAACGGTGTCGATGAATTGAGAGATGACGCTATGAGAAAGTTGTTGAGACGACTGTCCACCAAAGGAGGGTATCACACGACAAACGGCAGCACGCAACAGGTCTCACTCTGGCAGATCTGGCACGCTTACACGGAACAACTGGGGACATTGGGACAGGACAGGAGCTAAAGCTAGAGCTGCCGATCACTCAAACAGGAAAGGGAGGGGAGGGATGGGCAATGTACAGCAAAACCTACACTCACCGCTTGCAGCCAGCTTCTTTCTTCTCTTTCGTTTCCTCCTGCTATCCAGAGATAGCCTTGGGCTGGACGGTGAGGTGGAGCTGAAGCGTGCGAGAGTGCATGCGGAGGGGGGGCAGCGGGTTAGTCTGCGACTGGTGCAGTTCAAAACTGTCACGAACGTGCGTGGTGCGTAGTGGCCGGTGGCAGCGGTGGCAAAGTGGTCATGATCAGGAACACGGCGTCTCAGGGTGCAGAAAAATCCTCCGCTGGCTCGGATGCACGACGTCCCGGTTTGACTACAAGACATGGTTGTATGTATCGGGGTTGCTCAAAACAATGTGCTATCTCTATATGCATATGTGGAGAGATGAGCTCGTACGACTGAGCTACCTAGCACACTTATCTAAATCCATTGCCTGCTTCAGTTGTCATAAACTTCAGCTAGAAGCCTCATGAGACCCTAAGCCGCGCGAGTCCTTATCTTAATGATCGCTGTTCTCCACTGTCACTCCTGCTAGGTGATTGCAGATCCTTCTGACGAGGAAATGTTACTGCCGATACACAATATACGCATCTATCCGAACGTCAATCCGTTTTCATTGCAGCACCTGACTGCGTTAGAAAGACCAATTATTGCACGCCAAGGGATTGACTGACGCAACCCACGTGAGGAGCCTGCCTAATACGTGTACTTTCCTGCCCAATCACTCTGGCTCCCTGCTACATCTAGTTCGGTCGTCCTCCTAACTTCCATTTAATTCACCTCTTTGCCCACCTTCAAAGCCCAAAAGGTAATATCTTCAAGATGGCACGTAATTCGGAAAAAGCACAATCGATGCTGTATCGCTTCCGCGAGTCACAAGCGATAGAAATGGGGATGGGAAACCGAATCAAAGGCGAAAGACGTCCGAGGATGGCATCATCCGTCTCAAGTCTTCGGGATTGCGAGCGATATCGTGGTGACATCCTTCGAGAGATTAGTCGTAAGGTATCGAAAATACAGGACGGTATGTCTATCTTCTCCCTTCGTTGTATGACACCTGTGAAGGGTTTTAAGGGGGGTGACGAGCTGATGAACTATGTTTGAATAGAATCTTTGACGGATTATCAAGTCCGGGATTTGAATGACGAGATTAATCAGCTTATGAGGGAGAAACGGCATTTTGAGACTCAGATAGTAGCTCTGGGCGGGGCGAATTATAAGCGTGGTCAACAGGCTATGGTGGATGATGAGGGAAAAGAGGTTCCGGGAACACGGGGGTATAAGTAGGTATCGCTATATTACTGGGTCTTCATGGATGCCGAATGAGGGATTGGTGACCTGAAGCAGCTGACAAGCGATATAGATATTTTGGTCGAGCGCGGGATCTTCCAGGAGTGAAAGAGATGTTCACAAAAAGTGGTAAGTCGTCCACTATCGTCTTGCACTTGCACCTTCCGATAGCCGGCTGCCTTCCGTCCCCATCCCGGGCGATGTTTGAAGATGAACTGATCGCATTATGATTCTGTCTACAGCCACAGCAGCAACCGAAGAATCAGCGCGGAACGCATCGTTTCAGATGTACAGGAATCAGGGGCCAGACTATTACGGCGATAACGATGAGATGGATCCGGCCCTTGCTGAAGAGGAGGACGCGGCTGCTCGTAAAGGTGGGTCACTTTTCGTATTTGATCGCTTCTTGGCGGGAAAGACCTTTTTAGGTTCACTACCGTAGCTCGTGGACTGACCAGCGTTTCTACAATGTGTGATGAGGCTGACAACTTGCATCTCATTTTATTCCATCTCTTTCCAATCCTATATAATTCACTTCGCTCTTATCGCGGCTCGACAATCGACGATACGACTCACAATCCAGACTGGGAAGCTATGGTCCAAGAAACAGTGACAACCCTAGACCTAGATCCAGAGTCCACCACCCTCCCATCATACCCTCTATCCACAACCCTCCCTCCCCCCGTCCCCGTCATAGCCGATCCAACCGCCTCAGCCTCGTCCTCCAAAAGAAAATCCTCACCAGAACCCACCGACACCGAACAAGAAGCAGCGGGGGGAACAACCAAGAAATCCAAGCCATCTACCGACGATTCGTCGATATCGGCTGCCCTTGAATCCGAGCCCATCACGACGGAGGTTTCAGCGGCTCAGCAGGCTCAAGCTGGGTTGGTAGCTGCGTTCCTCTCTTCTTTGGATCCTCGGAGTTTGGTGGCCCCTGCTCTGCCTAGTGTTGAGGAGATGGGGAAGGTCTTGTTGGATGTTAGGAAACGCGCTTTGAGGGAGGAGTATGGGGTTTAAGGTCCGTGATTTACTGGATGAGCAAGTATGGAGATCTCCTTTCGTGCCAGGATGCATATTTTCACTGTACTGCGTTGCCTGTAAGTAGCGCATGGTCCGTCTATCTCCGAAGCGTACGCATTTGATCTTCATATGGGTATAGACAGATGACATCAACGTGCAGTCCAATTGCAAGAGTGTTCCTCAAATAGGCGTTGCTACTTGCATGCACTGTAGAACAGAGTTTGCATACCACATCAACAGATTCAGTATTGAGCTCTGATCCCAAGAACCAGACTCAACGAAAGATAGGAATGTCCAAGGATTATAGTCCTTTGGCATATGTGCTCACGACGCGATACGAGAATTAGGTGCACTACTCTAGATATTTGATCGAAGATTACGCTCTGCGACTCTTCCATAACGACGCCCTCTGCGGCGAACCGTTTCTTGCTCTCCACCGCCTCTCACCTTCCTTGCCCGCATTTTTTCCGCAGGCCTAGAAGAGCGCTACGAGCCCACCTACAAACGTCAGGATGAAGGCTGGGAGCTGGAGCTGGGAGATGATAGGTGATGCTGCAGAGGAAGAAGTAGTAGAGGCCGCAGCTGATGAGGTGGCAGAGCTAGAAGTGGATCAGGTCAGTAGTGAAACGAGTCGAACTGTGCTGCATTGAGTATGACTCACGTAGACGCTCGGCTTGTCGTCACCGCAGAGGTGGTGGTAGTTGTCGCATGAGATGACGTGCCAGTCGTCGTCGTGGCGACGCTACTATATTACGACATCAGCCCCTGAATCTAACGGCCTAGTGGCAAAGTAATGCCTTGGATATGCCACTCACGAAGTCGTCGAACCACTGTGAGTCGTGGTGGTAGCCTGGGTAGAGGAGCTTGCAGCGGTGGAGGCAGTTGCGGCGATGCTAGTAGCTGTAGAGTTCAAGCACGAGGAGTCGGCGCCAGCCTGGATAGTGTCTGCAGCAGTGTACACGATAACCCCTGTGGCGTCGGTGAGCCTGATCGTGACAGATGTACCGGATGCGATGTTGACGGTCCAAGTGTAGCTCGTGGAGGTCACGCTACTTGATAGGGTCTCGAGGGCTGCTGCGGAAGTTTGTCCGCCGGGGATGACGGCACTGAAGGTTAGGAGACGAAGTCAGCTCAGTGTGCCTGTATTACCTGGGTATGATAACGACAGGAATAATGGGAGAATGAAGCTCGAGGAAGGATGAGATCACTCGACAGGATTTGAGGGCGGTGGGTTGACTGATCCTGAGCCCCATGATGTTGGTCCAAAGGACCTTGGAGAAGGAGGGATATCTGGTGGGAACAAGTAGGACGGGGTATGTTGAGGAACAGTGGGGACAGGGGTGGCAAGGGGGTTCGACATGGCAGAAGGAGATAGGTGAAGCTGGGAAGGAGGTACTTACAGAATGTACGGCGCAGTACCACCAGTCCAAGCAATGGCGACGGGCTCTATACGAGGGTCAGCGTCGTTCGGTGAGTGTTCGAGAATCTTCGAGACCTGGTGCTCGGCTCTGGAGATGAAGTTCGACACTCACGACATTCGACCAAGGATGCCTACAAACCGAAAAGTGCGTGAGATCACAAGCGCAGAGGGTAAGAGAAAGAGACAGAGATAGAAGAGCAGTGTGAATAGTGGAGAACAACATCATCAGCTGTGTTGCTAGCTAGGTTTTTCGGGTTGGACGACTTACAGGGGTGTTGATGGTGAAGTTCTGAGCGAGCGCGGACCCAGCCAACAGAAGGGCGGTTGTGAAGAGCTTTACGAACATGATGAGTGAGGTAGATGAGGGCTGTATGCAAATGAAGTAGTGGCAGTTGATTTAGACGAGATGGAAATGAAGATGGAAATGGAAATGGAGGAAGATGAAGATGAAGATGTCAACTTGTGCAGGCAGCTGCTGTAAAGGGATGGGCCATGAAAGGAAGGGGATGGAATCTCCCTGGGGAGGGAATATAGCTTCTTAGCGTGTGCGCATGGCCGCCATGGCCACAAGGGGCTCAATGGCGCTGACAAAAAGAATGCGGCGACGCAGAGGCGGTGAAGGACGCTGGCTGCTGGCTGCTGGCTGCTGGCTGCGTTGCGTAGTAGAGTAGCGTAGCCACACCCGCGCATCAAAGCGACCCGAGCGCCGCAGCCCTATTGTTTCAGGACCACGCGTCCTTGCGGAACCATCCGTATCACATTCAGTCCACGTAAATGTCGTGTCATATCTATTTCGCCACCTCGCCGAAAAGCCGTCCCCTCGGGCGCCCTGGACCCCTTCCCCCCCTCGAGCCCTCGCTGACTCGCCGCAGCCTTGCCAACTTTTCCGACTCTCTCAAATCGACAACTCAACTCATCTCTCTCTCCTTCATTCGCGTTAGCAGAGGCAGCGTGGAGGTAGCTAGTCAGTGTTGACGAGAAGACGTTTTCTTGCGGAAGTTTTTCTTAAACAAGTTCATTCCCTAGTGAGTCGGTCGAAGGCGACTGGATTGATGAGGGCTTTCTGGAAGGGGGCGAGACGAGGTTGCTGATCTATTGATCTGGTTGCTTGTTTATAGAAATCAGCATGTTGTATGTGATGACGGGCCATATACGTTGCGGTGTGACAAGTCGGTCAGACTAACATAGTATCCAACGCAGTGCCGCTGCTCAGATCCCAGGCTCCCGTCAGGGTTGCTTTAAGTAGGTTGTTCATCTCCTTTCTCTTGCACCACGCCCGATGATCGATCGTAATCTGACTTTTTCAATCGTAGGTGTGGTAATCGTAAGTGAATAGTCTTGTCGGCTCGAATCAGCCTTAACAGTTCCCACAGTCGGCCACATCGCCGAGAACTGTCAGGCCCCGGGTCGTCTCTGCTACAACTGCAGGTCAGTTGCACTATACTCGCCACTGAATCCTTTCTCTACGCTGCATTCCCATGGCGCTGACAGCTCTCCAGGGAGCCTGGACACGAGTCCACCAACTGCCCAGCCCCAAGGTCAGCTGATGGCAAACAGTGCTATGCCTGTGGTGGTGTCGGTGAGTGCATGCTCCTACCTTGAATCCTCTCATCCTCGCATATCCACAATACCACTTCCTGCTATCCCCCTGTCTGACACCCTCCCATCAGGCCACGTCAAGGCAGACTGCCCATCTATGCGGGGCGGCTTCAGGGGCTTCAACGGTGCTGCCGGCGGTGCAGGCTTCGGTGGCCAGATCCCCCCCAAGTGCTACAACTGTGGTCAGATAGGTCATCTTGCCCGTCTTTGCCCACAGGCCGGATTCGCTGGTGCCCGCGGTGGCTTCGGTGGAAGGGGTGGATTCGGTGGTCCCGGATTCAACTCCCGTCCCCGGGCTCCTGTCAACGCTGATGGTTCCCCTGTCAAGTGCTAGTGAGTTCGCAGTCCCTCTTTATTGCGCCGAAGAGATAAGGGATCGAATGCCAGTGGAGTTCATAAATATCTCGGACGTTGCTGATGATGAATGCCATTGAAGCCGATGCAATGGCGACAACCACTTGGCTCGAGACTGTCTTGCTCCAAAAGACGAGGCTGCCGCCTTGGCCTCGAAGAAGTGCTACAAGTGCCAGGAGACTGGCCACATCGCCAGGTGAGCTTTTGTCGATCACATTTCAGACGATGCTACGACGTGAGATTGTCTGACTCACACCTGTGAACTTCAGGGACTGCACCAAGGACGCCGAGGAACTTCCCACCGCCGAGTAGACGTGGAGACGTCGACTCATTCTTCCTTCGAGGATTGAGCGGTTCCTTTCCTGAATCTTTCTTGTCACTTTTCCTTATCCTACTCCCCTTGTCCAATCATCGTTATCAGCAACCCCGTCCCACCTGGACTGATCCGTCATCTAAACCGACGACCTGTTTCATAGAGTTATCGATCTCTCGGAATAAACGGATCTGCGAGGAGGCGGGCAAGGCGAGAAGAGTGTGGTTTGGATGAGGATGGTTGGAAAAGGGAGGGGTATTTGATGATAGCGGATGAAGCCTTTGTGTGATCGGCGTTGCAGTGCTTGCTTGTGGTGAGGTTGTGCACGTTGTCAAAGGAAGCATGTGGTTGCAGTTTGGGGATTGAGGATGGGTGCACTGAGAGACGAGATGTGGTGGAGGTGTGATACTGCGTAGCGGAAGATTGCGAGCTGCGTTCTCATTCAGTCCGTTCAGTCGAGTCGGCAGACCACTAGCGAAGGCGTTCCCCGTGTGCATGCGCAAGACCTGCTGCAGGTTGGCCCGATTGTCTATGTGGGGGATTGGGTGTGTAGGCACGAAAGGTTGGTGTTTTCAATACCTTCCATGGCCAAATAGAGGTATTTCAATCATAGAGACGATAGATATTAGAATAACATATAGAGGAAACGAGAAGGTTTTGAGAGACAGGACGCTGAGCCATGGTGTCTACGTGGATGAGGCCATGACCGGTGGGGTCTTCTTTGCTGCCTGCGGCTCAATTGAAGCCCTTCTCCGTACTTGTTTTAACACTGCTCCACAAATCTCTCATCTGGGAAACGAATGCAGGAAGCAATGCATAACTTGGTAACATAGCTTAATAGATACACCTGTTAACCGAAACCATTCATCCAGGAAAGCTATCCCTAATACCGAGATACCCCAACAAAGACTGCCTGAGCGAATGACCAACATCCCTCCCGATGAACACGATCTTTCCCGTTCCCGGCCTCTCCGAAATCTCCAGCTCCGTAAGCTCGAACAAATCCGCAACTCCTTGTAGCACGTACGCTCGTCCTTGGAGAGTGGTGATGTATCCCTTCGTCCTCAAGATTTCTGGGGCCGGGATGGGATCGCCCGATTTGGAGGGTGGAAGAATGAGGGATTCCCAGAGGAGGGATTGGAGGTAGGTCGTTAGGTTGTCGTATTGGTCGGATGTCAGTGGGGGTAGGGGGGTGAGGATTGATGAGATGTTGTGCTGGGTTTGGTGGTCGTGCTGGTACTTTTCGTGTTTATCGTCATGGTGCTCGTGATGCTCATGGTTTGGTTTTGATGTCAACCCTTCAATCGTTTTCAAGGTTATTATTCCCGAGTCCGACGAGAATGCCCGTAGATCGTGTAATGCTTCCAGCGGGATTCTAGAGTGAACAGTATGGTGTACTCTGAGAGTGGGGTTGATTGTTCTGTGTGTCCGAGCTTTAGCTTCGTGAGATATCACGCCAGGGAATGAGGCTTACTTGATCTGTGATTCTACGTCTCTGAGGATCTCAGGGGTTACGAGGTCGGTTTTATTGAGGAGGATAACGTCGGCACAGGCGACTTGTCTAGGAAGTGGATTTGGTGGGTAAGCCATAGACAGGATGCATGTCCGCGGCTGAGAGTTCAAGAGATGAGATGCAGTACGACTTACTTCTGGCATTCATTGATTTGATCTGGACCTCTGGGCTCGGACAATTGCTATACTTTCGCGCATCAGAAGATACATCGTATGACTCTGTCATGCAGCTCAGGGGAACTCACCTTCATGACGTTCCGACTATCGACCACACACACCACTCCATCCAGAACTAGATCTCCCATCTCCTCATTCGCCCAGAAACTCTTCGCAATAGGTGCTACCCACTGTATCAGCTGACACTTCTCCCATCATTGGTAAGATAGCAAATTCTACAGACAAGCAATGCAACTCACCAGGATCAGCAATTCCCGTCAGCTCGACGATGACCCAGTCCACGCCTTCCGGTGTCCTAGCTACCATGTCCTCTATTGCTGCTATTCCTAGATCTTTCACTGAGCAGCAAAGACATCCATTAGGAAGTGAGAGAAAAGATGTGGATTGGGTCTGGGTTTTGGGGTCGTTCAGAGTGAGAGTACGGGCTGGGGGTTTGTTAGTTTCGTGCCACGACTTTTGGCTTCGAGGAACGAGCTTTCGAGAACGACAAGATATTGATTCTCCAGAGACAGCGACTTAGTTTGCTTGACCTCACCTTCAATATCTGTGCTATCCCCAAAATCTGGACAGGGAACGTATCATCAGCTTTGGTTCATACATCATTTAGCTTAAGGCCCACCATTCATGCAGACAGCTATCCGGTATCCATGGTCGGCAGTCAGAATATACCTGAACTCCTATTGTCAGCTCATAAGCCAGCCTGAACAAGATAAGGAGTGGATGCTATAGGTCTCACTCTAGTAGGGTCGATTTCCCGGCTCCTAGGTATCCCGTCAGCAAGGTGATAGGTACTTTGGGCCGGTCGAACTGCCGTGAAGGGCCAGCTTCGGGGAGGTCGGACTCAAGGAGACTGAATGATGTGATATGGTCAATAGCGAATAGATCCACTTCCAGTGAATAAAAACTTACTCTGGGATCTCCTCATCCTCAGGATGTGATTGTTGCATGGCGAGAGAGTGAAGTAGTGATATGTTGACGAGAGAATCCCGTCTCTTCTGACTCGAAGTTATTGGAAACCGCCAATTCGGTTCCGGCGGAGAGTCGCCAGCCTGTTGTGGCGTTCGAGCGGCAAGCTTTGTAGATCCCGCTCCACTGTGCAGAGCAGCTATATACAGCTACAGCCAACGCCTCGTCTCTTCTCCCATTGCTCACGACGAGTATCCAACCTTGCCATTGTTCACATCACTCTTCGAACACCGAAATCTTTAGCTTTATCTCAAACAATACTCAGTAGAAGGACTGTTATGTCCTCGCAATCCGCCACGTCTGCCCCTGCCGGCCGCCCATCGGTCCAGCTTACCCTCACTCAACACCTTATCCGCTCGGGTATAGCATCAATAACCACCGGTCTCCTCTTGGGTCTAGTTGTCCACTCGACCCCTTACCCGAGAATCGCCCTTAGTGCCCATAAATCCTTCACCCTCAACGGGACCCTCCTCGTAGTTCTCGGTGTCGCCCTTTCACCAGTCATATGGCCATTCACCCCGCCCAAAACTACAACTCAAGGCATCCTCATCGGTTTGGCAAGCATTTCGGCATGGATTGTTTCCAGCGTACAGACGTGTAATGCTTGGTGGGGTAGTAAGATGGCTATGCCGCTGGCAGCGATAGCCAGTCCAGGAACACCGGATGCTTGGAAGAATAACGTGGTGTCTCTTGGCCATACTGTTCCGGGAATGATGTTGATTGTGTCATTTGGAACTATAAGCTACCTGGCTTTCTGGCCATCCACGGAGGTCACGAAGAAGGAGGAGTGATGAAGAACACGGGAAGATCAAGAGTGATGATCTTGAGAGATTCGACGATTTAGAACACGCAGGCGGCAGTACTTCAGGAATCCTTTCTGGGAAGAAGAGATCGTTGCTGGGTCTTGCTAAGCAGATAGCTATGGGTAGCAAAGGGATTGGTGCGAGGGCTGTTGGGGTTCTTTGTTGTCAGTTCAGATTGTATACAATATTCTGTACTGGATTTTGGTTAACCTCTTTTGCCCTTGCATCTGACTTTGTCAGCGTCTTGTCGCATTTGTCTCAAATCATAAAGGTTACACCGTTCGGTGCCCATTCCTGATCCTAATATCTTGTGACGTGATTGTCACAGCTCGGTGCACAGTATCAGGAAGGCCTCCTGCTGTTCCATGGCAGACTACTTTTGCGCGTTGTCTGGGAGCCGCTGTGATTCAATAAAGCACACTGTATATATACTACGTCGATCTAATGCTGATAGAGAGTAAAAGGAGATGATATTAAAGACAATCATGAAGCTTGGAAATTGCGCAGTCGCCATACTCGTTCCTCTTTACTGAGCAAATAATT
Source organism: Phaeotremella skinneri (assembly GCA_001599695.1). Lineage (NCBI taxonomy): Eukaryota > Fungi > Basidiomycota > Tremellomycetes > Tremellales > Phaeotremellaceae > Phaeotremella > Phaeotremella skinneri. The sequence goes on from BCHT01000001.1 coordinate 3,189,168, forward strand.
TACAGCTTATCTACATGTCGTTAGTCAAGCTCTACAATGCCTTTCCCTGGCACTCATCCTCCTTAGACACAGAATATCCCCTATAAGTCTGTATCAGCCCTACTGCCAGGGGTCGTCGTGACCCCAGACTCCGTCACCTCGACTTCGTCAGATGGTTGTGTCGAATTGCTTGGATTGCGTTCACTGGGTTTCAGTGGCGAAATATCTACTGACTCTGTAACGCTTGGACTTTGGGCTCGTCTGTGGTCCTCGGCGTCTTCCAGCGAACGCATCCCTAACATGAATGCCTGATCCAGGCCGTTGCTTTGTGCGAGATACAATATTACTCTAAGGATAAATGAGCTCGTATCGTTTCAGAATCAACACTTACTCGCAGGGGTCTTGACCGAGTACCGTCGCCAATTCCTCCATAGCTTCTTCACATCTCGTCAGTTGTTCTGGAGTCTGAGTCAACCATTGAATACCCTCGTACTCCTTTCCAAGAAGTCCCGCTGCCAAAGCGTAGATCCTGTAGGCACTTGTTAGACATCTACAGACGCTGGCGCAATGGGCTCTCACACTGTGCTGTTTCTTCTTGTTCGCTCTCTTAATGTGCTGCCATTATCCATTCCGTTTGTAGTTGAGAATCTGCAATCCTGGTTAATGAATTGCCCTAATTCCAGGAACGACGTCATGGGATGCTCCGGTCTAAAAGGACCCATCGTCTCATCTGCGAAATGTCTCAACTTCTCCCCAGTGAGTCCAACACCAGACCTAGCGTCCACCTCGAGAGTTGGCTGTTGGTTTGGGGTAAGTTCGGGACTCTGAGACATGATGATTGTTTGGCTTCCAGGTAAGGTACAGTATATAAGTTAAGTGCCTGTAAGATTGGCAATGGGATCTGAATGAGCTAGAGGAGGTGAATGGGTATGGAGCCTTACTCTTTCGCCTCACCTAAATACTCCACCACATCATTTGGCGGGCCTGTTCTTCAGAAGGCCTCTTGAAAGGAGTGAATATTCCGTAACAGTTTTCTTACACGTTTCAGAAATAGGTATTGGTGCGACCTCTCAGTGACGGTTGGCTTCCACTTAAGCCTTCGTAGGGCGAATAAGGTGCTCTTTCCTGTCCCAAATTGGCGTCATTATTTACCGAAAGAGCAGCCGGGATAGTGCGAGGTAGTGCTACAGTAGGTGGATGTGACGTGCGTGGCGTGCCACAAGTAACCTCGTGTGCCTTCGCAGACCGTGTCGTCCTCCTGCGAATTACATTTGTATGCTTTGTGTTCCCGAAAATAGTCAAAGACAGTCAGATACTCAAGCGAGATCTGGCTGGCGTTTCAGGAAGTCTCTCAGGAAGTCCTCGTCAGGAAGTCCTCG
>BCHT01000001.1:3191060-3209771 GCA_001599695.1 Phaeotremella skinneri
TCAGGAAGTCCTCGTCAGGAAGTCCTCGGTATGCTTTGTGTTCCGGAAAGTAGTTGATGACAGTCAGGTTTTCAAGCGGGATCTGGCTGGCGTTCCAGGAAGTCTCTCAGGAAGACCTGGGAACTTCCTGGGGACTTCGTGAGCAAGAGTTTGCCCTCTATACGATCATTTCAAGTCCAGCGAAACACAAGGGCTGGTCAACGAAGCCATCAATCTTGTACAGGCATTTGACGACGTTCCCCAAAACATATATATGTAGCGTGTATTGAAGCTTTCTCTGACATAACCCAAGTCTATCCAAGATAACATCCACACCTTTACTTCTCAACTTTATTGAATTTCCTTACCGTACCTTTCTTCACGATGAATGAGAGGTCAATGACCATTGGCAACTCGACCAACTACATTTCTCAGTACCACATCGCCCGTGGCACTATCAAGATGAGAGGTCTGGAGCAAAGTTATCGGACCAACATGGCCACGCCAGATTGGAGGGAGTGGTACAATACACATTTTGCCACATCAGCATGGGACATCGAGACGGGAGAATCGCTAATACGAATGTTAGACATCCACGAACAGATTAGGCCAACGTTTTTCATGACGAGCCCGAATAACTTCAAGAAGTTGAATTGGGACGTCCAGCATACAATCACGGGCGCGGAGGCCTTGAAAGACTCGCGCGATGAGGTGTTGCCGGATGGGCCTGGACTCGAGCTTATGCGAGCCCTCGACAAGCGGACGCAACTGTACGATCGCAGAACGGAGGGGAACTCGGAGCTTTCAATGCTCGGAGAAGTACAGCATACTCCGACTAGAACTACGGGGCTGGACTTGACTTCTTGAAATATGATGCAGATCAATCTTGATATGACGTTTCGGGGATAGACGCTTTGCTCTCCAGGCGCAAACCAAGGTTGTCTAGAGTCTCATCTCGAGCTGAAATTCTGTGGACTAAAACATTGATAGCAATTGTTTATTTACCTACCTCGCGCAGAGATTTTCCTTCAGAGATGAAATGGATTTGGCTCCTTTGACTCTTCTGCGCAATGTCAGACTCGCTCGGTAGTAAGGCCAGAGTAGTGCATACGAGATGCCGAGACTGCTGCCCCGTTGTGAAGCAAGGAGCTCCCTTTGCATCATGACCTCACAACATGCCCTCAACGCCCAGAGCCACTAAGACCCATGCCAACCAACTGACCCGTCTCTCGTCCAATTTCCACGTCTCCTCCCCAACCTCCTTCGCGTAATCATCCAACGCCTTAACCTCAACCCCTAGAGCTTTGCGCAACGACGGAGAAGAGGTGACGATAATCAGGGAAAGCTCCGTGTCGAGAGTGATGGACCTCGTGGACAAGTTCGAGGAGCCTAGGAAGGTCGATACCGGGTTCTGCTGAGGCGGGGAGAGCCATATACCTATGTTGGAAAAATCACAGTGAGAACGAGGCTAGGCGATACCGACTGCGTAATCTCACCTTTGGCGTGATACGTCCACCCATCCCGCTCCCATTCTTTCAATCTCACCCCAGTTTTCTCGACGCGGTCCCATTCTCTACCGTGGCGCTGAGCCTCGCGATGAAATCGACTTTCAAGTAGTGTATATCCCTCTGGAATGAGCCTCGAGAGACCTTTCGAGCCATAAAAGCCATTCGCCTACGCCAGATCCATAAGTCAGCGGCCATAGAAAAGGAAGGTCATATGCTCATGGAAAGGAGAGTATGGCATGAGAAGATCGGTGACATGAGTGCTCACCTTTGGCGAAGCTGCAATTATCCTTACCGGTGCCGGTGATTTGATGATTGACTTCTTATAAGCCTTGTACAGTCCAAAATATCCGCTAGTGAGGTCGACCTTCAGACCAGGAGGTCGCGTAGGCTCATCCGCAAGAGCTACCGGTTTTCGATTGTCCCCATCGTCCACAGAGGGGGTCGTTGAGGACTCTTGAAGGTCTTGCATGCGATGACCTTCATCTACCGCCTCCCACACCTTCTCCATAGCCCTCTCTTCCTCTTTGATGTTCAGAACACCAGCTTGCACAACTGGCCAGAACCACGTATCGACATCTACTCGCTTCAAACGAGAAGGATTGGAAGCTTTCCACGAGTTTTGAAATGCGGTCAATGTTGCGAGAGCATGCTGGGCAAAATTCCTTGGATGAACAGAAGGCGTCGGCCAGACCAATGCGGCTGTCGAGGGTAGCGGAGTTCTGTAAAAGGACAACTGCTGAGAGGAAGGCGAGGAGGACGAGGCAGAGGGCGGGGAGGATACCGGTTCTTGCTGCAGCAGCGGGACTAGGTGATGAGGCGATATTGAAGGCGGCGGGGATGCCGAAAGGAGATACGAGTAGTGCTCGAAGAGCCGTGCCAGTGATGTCAGGTATGACAAAAGAGTTGGGTGGGCATGGAAGTGGATATATCGATCCTGGCGATTGGAGAAGTAGGATGAGGCGAGGTTGGCACTAACCAGAGGAATATGCAATTAGTTGATATCTCGATCAAAATGCTTTGATACACCAGGTCATGCTAAAAAGTTCCCTTTCACTTACCCGCTCAGAATAACCTCATCGTCGACTCCGTACCATTTTGCATGCCACGTTCCCCAGCCTTCGTCAAATCTGGCAGGCACTACCTTCTCCATTATCCCCCGGAGTTTCGGCGATCGAAAAAACCAAACCTCGCATCTATCTGGGAATGCCTCAACGAGAGGAAGGAGAAGATGTGCTGTTGATGGAGGGTACAAGGTACTCGGTGTCAGGCGAGTTGAGCGATGGTAGTCCAGAATGACTCGTAGACGCAGCTGGGGGTTATTGAGTAGAGCTTGTCGTAATGCTTCGAACTGGAGGAAGGTTCAGACAGACGGAGAAAGGGAGAGTCATCTGTCAGCTCAAACTTCGACCCAAGGCGCTTCCCGAGCTTGACTTACCAGTTCCGTTTCCTCAACTCCAATGTACAACGTACTGATGGTGATTCTTCTCTTGGCCCGTTTGATCATTGCTATCAAGGCAGCGTAGAACTCCTGGGGCGAGCTCAAGAGAGTGATCTCGTCTCCACGAGTCGCGAAACATGGCTGGATAGTTGAGAGGCTATCATAAAGCTTCCCTACCGATGGATGCAGCCGATAAGCTGCAGCTGAGGGATTTGAAGGCCTTGGACTGGGAGCCGAAGTCGAATTGTGTCGAGTCTGAGGGCCTGTATAGAATTTTGGCCGAGCTGGTGCGACGCAGAAGGCAGCAATTCGAGCAAGCGGAATTCTTGATGGACCGGCAACCGCATTGCGTCCGATCGCGGCTGGAGAGAAGAGACTGAAGCTCATGGAAGGCCTCAGGAAGGTGATCTATAGGCTATCTAACCATACACATGGCAGCAATGGGGGTTTATGGTGCTTTGTGTGAGTAGTTAGGGATGTGTTTCTGTTGCGATGAATGGAATGGATATGAGTGTGGCACTTTTGGGTGGTCAGGGCGGCCGGCCTGTGCGGTGATGTCACCCGTCCGCGCCCGGTCGTCAACTACTAACTATCTCTTGTCGCCATACATATACATCTATCTGGTAGTCTGACAGCCATCTCTCTATACTATCATCCCCGTCCTATATAGATTGATTGTCACTATACGGTCGAGATATCGAACAACCGTCGCCTTCCCATCACCTGTGCTGCGACAAAGGAACGACTAGCACAGCTACTTACCATCAGATCCCTCGGCCGAGATGTCGTTCCCATATCTCGCAAAGACAACGTGAGTGAGGAGCGAGTCTGCCTGTGTTGGAGATATGGTACATACTATGTGATCTTGGCGTCTACTGACTTGGAAGTTACTACTCTGGCAGTCTCAAGTACAAGTCGCCCCACGCGACAGACTTGTCTTTTGCCAAGGGCGAAACGTGAGTCTTCGGTCTTCATTCTATTATCGACTATCAGCTCATTTTTCAAACAACAGGATCCGCGTAACGGGGCCGAACACAGAAGATGAAGATTGGCTGCTGGGGGAAACGCTGGACGGGTCGAGGTCCGGTGGATTTCCAAAGGTGAGTCAGGTTGGTCCCAATCACAGACCAGAGTCCAGACTAAGCCACGCTGCAGGACTTTGTGGAACAGATCGAGGAGGAAAGCGAAGCCAAGGAAGTGACGCCTCCCACAACTCTACCTCCTCCCGTCTCTGTTGTAAGCCCCTCACCTACTGCAGCAAAGGCAGCGGTTGCTCCAGCCGAAGATCCATCCCCATCACCAGTCTCGATATCGGCCCCGGCTCCTCCATCGCCGAAACCTGAACCAGTAGTACTTCCCACTCCATCCTTAGTACCTAGTCCGCAGCCTGCCGCCTTAGTCACGCCTCTTCCAGCAGCGCCAACGACGACCGATCACGAGGATTCGCAACCGCAATCGATGAAAGACCGACTAGCTTTCTTCGCAGCAGCTCAGAACAAGGCAGCTCCAGCTCCACCTCTCAAGCCCAAGCCCGCAGCAACCGGAGGTCTGACATGGAGTCAGAGACAAAAATTACGGCAAGAGCAGGAAGCTAAAGAACGTGAGGCTGGAGGTAGTGGGATTGCAGTCTCCGTGCCAGCTCCGGCTCCGGCTGCAGCTATCCCAGTTTCGCATGCCAAAGAGATTGAGGAGAAGCCCGAGAGTTCTGGGATGTCAGCCTCCGATGCGCTAAGCTCAATCACAAAGGGTCAGTCACTGAAAGAGAGAATGGCGGCACTTCAAGGTGCTGGGGCTTTTGGAGCACCCGCTGAAAAGTCTTCGCCCCCGGTTCCAAGCGCTAAACCAAAAGTATGGAAACGACCGCCTGCACCTCCTCAGCCGGAGGAAGAGGACCAAGGCGAAATAGCGGAAAGCTCACTTGGTGCAGGGGATCACGCGAAGGACGTCAATGAAGAAGTCGAGGCAGGCGATGGCGGAGCCGAAGACGATGTGGAGCAGACAGAAGAAGAAAAGGAGAAAGCCCGCCGAGCTGCCATTGCTGCGAGAATGGCGAAGCTTGGCGGGAGGGGGCCAATGGGGATGATGCCTCCGGCCAAGCCTTCAAGGAAACCAACTCGAGAGCACGAAGCTCCCAGTACCAGTCCGTCTGTGGAGATTGCCGATCCAATAGTGCCCGTGTCCGAGGATACAGGTGTAGCCTCCACTCAACAACCCCCGGAAGTCCCCCTCGCTTCCCCTCCAGCTTCTATCAAAGTTCCCGCAGTTCCTCGACGTGCGGCCCCACCTCGACGACGCGGACCTGCAACCCCAGCCGCCCCGGCGGCCGAGGAAGCCACATCGCATACCCCAGATAGCGGGACCGAACCTCCTCTCCAAGTCATGGTGGCCGATGAGGAGAAACCACTTCCGAAAACTCAGGAGCAGCAGGATCTCGAACAAGAGCATGAAAGGCTGGGCAGTGGGAAGGGTGGGGCAGAAGGTGCAGTAGCTGCTGGAATCTCTCTCATGCCCGTCGGTCATGAGAAGAGTAGTGAAGCCGGAGGGGAAGAGCTTGCTAAGCCATTGATCGGTGCAGTTGGCTCAGCAGGTTCCGCTGAACGAGGAATGGGGGTGGTCGGGGAAGGTCATGGTGAAATCCTGAATATGATCAATCCAACGCAGGAGGTAGAGGAAGGAGTGACAGCCGGGGGCGATGAGAAAGATGATATCATGGAAGAGGCAGCGAGGGGTAATCTTGTATACGATGAGCACGATAATGAAGACGAGGGGGACGAGACCGAAGCTCCTAGAAAGCTTGCGCCCATCGGAGTGGTCCCTATCCAGCCACCGGCCGACCCAGGACATTCCATCGACGAGGAGGAAGAGATGCCACCACCCCCACCACCACCTCGTATTGGACTCGGGAATGTCGGAAAGGACGAAATTGAAATGAAGCACGAACAAGACGCTGAGGATGCGGAAAGAGCTGAGGAGGACGAAGGCAAAATGGAAGAGGAAGAGCAAGCACCTGCTCCACCGCCTCGTCGGCCTCTATCCTTGGACAAGCCACTTGGACCTCGACCCCTACCTTCGGCACCAACGACTTCGTCGCAACATTCTGTGCACACGGAGACTAGAGGTCTACCTCCTCCTCCAGTAGGAAGCTCCATGGTCCCTCCTCGCGACGAGGATGAAGAGGAAAGAGAGCTCGAGGCCAACGGTGATGGAGAGGCCGAAGAGACGGAAGAAGTGGCAGATGATGAGGAGGAGGAAGAGGCGCCTGCTCCTCCACCACCCCGACGCCAGACAACGCTTCCCCCACCTATCCAGGTTACAATTCCAGCAACTGGGAAAGCAGTTTCAAGTCCAGTGACATCTCCTAGTACGTCTTTCTGGTTGAAATCTTAACCAAAAATCAATTGCTGACCCAATTATCCCTGTAGCGTCCCCAGTAGCAGCTCGCTCTCAGAAAGGTGGTCCCCCAGTGGGTCCCAATGCTGGCGCAGATGAGGACGACGTAAATCCAAGCTCCCCAGTCGACGCCGAAGAAGCCTCGCGGCGATCGGGGATAGCAGCGAGAATGGCCAAACTTGGAGGTATCAAGTTCGGCATGCCTCCACCTGTCTTCAAGAAGCATTCCACGCCCTCAGCACCTTCCGAAACCGATGAAGGTATTACATCTCCAGTCCGGGAGGAATCAGGTCCATCACTTGGGGAGGGAGTCTCTCAAGGCGAACAAGGCGGCACTCAACCACTCAATCAAGAAGTCGAGGCTGAAGAGACGGAAGAGGATGAGGCCACAAGAAAGCGAGCTACCTTGGCTAGACTTCGAGCCGGGGGCGCTTTAGGCGGGTTTGGATTATTCAACCATGGTCCAATCTCGCCGACGGAGGCAACGCCTGACAACCGAGGTCTGGAGACGACCAACGAGAGCGAGGCTGCCTCAGCTCCGGATACAGAAGAGGCCCTACCGCCACCTATTCCACCACTTCCGTCGGGACGACACGTCCCGCCGCCAGAGCCTAAAGATGATGATGATGATGACGACGACACGCCCCCGCCCCCACCGCCTGGTCGACCTCCTGTTCCTACCAGCCGACCCTCCCTTCCGCCCTTAGCGACTGGGAGCGACATTGTACCACCTCCCCCGCCCAAGCAGCCGCTATCGCCGATCGGGGGAAATACAGCATCCCCATCGACTCCACTCCGAACGCCTTCTTTCGGAAAACGCGCACATGTACCTTCGACCGAGAAGCGGTTCTCTCTCAATTCACCGGGAGCCCACGGAGCGCCGTCAGGTAGCATTCCTGAAGGTCGAGCTGTGGTTAGCCCCCCACCGACGCATCCGCAAGGGGAATGGCAGATGGTGGATGAGCCGGCGTTCATGGCAATGGATCAAGATCTCTCATCACTTCCACCACCGCCCCCACCGCCACCCGGTCGGCCGTTACCTCTTTCCCAAGACCCAGGATCACCGGTCAGAAGGACAATGTCGGCAGCCTCCCAGCCAAGAGCGTCGCTGGATCTCCCTCCACCACCTGGCGGCTCCCAACAATCAGGCCAGGCAGGTTTACAAAACATGTCCCCCGCTTCCAGGCAAGCCTCGAGACAGAGCGTCGACCCTTCTCGGCCCTCTTTCTCGGCTAATCGACCCGCATTCGCTGAATTGCAGGCGGTATCGGAGGCTACGGGGTCGCAGATCTTCAAGGCAGCGAAAGGGTTGTTCAATCATGGCAAGAAGGGCTACTATGGGGTGAGTCAGGTTCGATGAAGCTTTCAGATCTACTGTGCTGGGCTCTCTTTACCTGAGGATGTGAGCTGACTCTTGTTGACGCAGGATGGAAGTCCGGCCGGCTTTGTGCTGGTCGCAATAGACCAAGCACAGCTCCCTCCTCCCCAGCAATCATGGGGTCAAGTAGTATACGAGCAAGAAAGCGGATCCATCTTGAAGCGTTTTGACGAGGTATGTCCGTCTCCTTGCCACCCCCTCACTCCGGCGTATGTGGGGATATCCAGAGTAAACGGGGCTAATACGCCTATACTACATTTAGCCACGGCCGGGGGACATTGCCGCGTTCCACGACGCTAAATTCAAAGGCAAAAAGGGTCTGACGTCCTATACCCAGTCGGTCGGTTCCGTCGAAGAACCGCTCGTGGGTATTGTAGCAGAATTTGACAGTAAGAATAAGCATAAGGTCAGGGTTTTGCAGGTGGAGCGAGGACAGCCGGAGGAAGTCAGTTACCGGTTTGACGATCTGAAGAGCGGGAAGATTGTGGTGAGTAATTCTCTTGCACTGGAGGTGGAAGCTTACGGCGTTTTCGGTTGGTGCAGATTTATCGATATGGAATCTAGCTGGAGTCTTGATTATTGGAGGAAACAGTCGACGGATGGTTGTAGAGGAAGAAAAACTGTGATTGAATGATGTTGTAGGTGATATGTGAATAACTTAATGTCTTGAAATGCATGTGAATTTGATTGTCAATCTTTTGCTGCATCACGGCCACACTCGGTGTAGATACGCCAAAGTAATGCTCTCTTGGCATCCGCAAGCCATCTCACGGTCGTTTGAAACATCCGATGAGACGCAGCGAGATCGCTCGCACAATCGCAGCTCAACAATCCGCTGACAAACCCATGCATAAAGAGGAGAGCTAAAGAAACAAACAATGCGAGTATCCGTATCCTCCTGCCTCTCCATTTCTCCCTTCAACAGAACTGTTTGTGGCGAACGGGGGATCTGACCACGAAGAAGCACAAACTAGTCCAAAGACTGGGATTGAGATTAGCGTTGAAGGGAAGGATACAATATACATTTATTTTGCGGGTACAAGACTGGGGTATAGGGGTTCCATGTTCCAGTCGTACGAAGCTGTTTTCAACGGCTACTGCCCGTTCCCCTCTCCCTCCGATTCGACGTTGTGGCCATCCAGCTCAGGTCTCTTTTGGAGGATACTCGGCGTCAGAGGGGAAGGAGCAGCGTGGAGATCAGACATGACAGGATAAGACAAAAGGGCGGTGGAACAACTAGGGGGGTAACAAGACACTGGGGTAGTAGATGGACACATTGTATGTCCTGAAACGATGGGGTTTGGGCAGTGTATGCAGACTCAAGAGGTATTTGGATCAAGAATATGGTGAGTCGCGCCGTAGTAGGGCACGCGGGCTGAGAAATGTGTTTCGTTCAATGGAGGTGAAGACAAGGATGAGGAGTGGTGTGTGACGAAGTGAGAAGGAGGTTTTATGACCAGACCTGACCGCACTCGTTAGCGTGGTCCACTGCAGTTCCAAGGCAGAGAAACCGACCTTCAATAGACTATCCCAGCTTCCTGTGCAGAGCGCAATCCCGTCGCCCGAGACGCCCATACACGAGATTCTATTATCGTGGCCGGCAAGCACACCGATCCGTTCCCCTTTCAGCGTATCCCAGACGTTACAGTTGTAATCATCGTAGCCTGCAAACAGGACCCGACCAGAGATGGAGAATGCGACCGAGGTGATACCGCAAAGAATGTTGTCATGGGCGTATGTATTGAGCTCGCGATCGGCACGCAGGTCGAAGAGCTTGCACGTTGCGTCGTCTGAGCCTGTGGCGAACGCGTCTCCATTGGGGAAAAATCTGGTACACAGATCAGCAACTTGATCGACGCATAGAGAAATTTACTCACTGGACAGCGTTGATATCTGACTCGTGGCCTGTGAAGGTCTGAACAGCTTTACCCGTTCTTATGTCCCAGACTTTGGCGGTCGCATCGCACGCCCCTGACACAAAGATGTTGGCATTTGGCGCGAGAGAGATGCTACAGTACAGATGACGTCCATCAGCACCGACATGTACTGGCTCGTATCTCGACCAACCTCATCACATCGCCAGTGTGGTCGTTGAACTCCATCGTCCGTACACCCTGCTCAATATCCCACAGCATACATGTCATGTCACCTGAGCTCGTCACGATCTGCCGATCGTTGATGAAACGACAACAACTCAGATACCCAGAATGCGCGCTCAGCTCTCGCGCAACCTTGACCTGTCCTCCGCCCGGTGCACTTGCTCCAGCACCTCTGAGCGAATAGATGGAGCAAATGTTGTCCAGGCCCCCACACGCTACAAAGTTCCCGCTCGGAGCGTAGGCACAGGTCATGACCCATGACGAGCGCAGGGGAATGGCATGCACTTTGTTTGTGGTGTATGCGTCCCATACGATGAGTTTCCCGTCTTGCGAAGCGGAAACGATATGCCGTTTATCAGCTGACCAGTGAAGGGCATATATCTTGGCCAGATGTCCTTTGAGCGTTCGACGTGTTTTCAATGTTAGACGAGGAAGGGGTGGTGTGTCGTTGGCCATTGCCCGGACTGTGGACTGGTCAGTAATGCTTCGCATGAGAGGGGCTGGGCATCACTGACGGCTAGTATCTGCTGTTTGATCTTTGGTCGCTCTGATCTTGTCCTTCAAGCCATCCGCTTCTCTCCGGGCGGCCGAGATTTTTTCTTGAATCTCTGCCTGTGAAGACATGGTTGAGAGGTGGGGTGGTGGTAACAGTGCTGGGAGTTAGGATGGAGATGGAGATGGGTCGGGCTGTGAGACTGGAGGATGGATGTGAGTGGTGGGATGAATTGAATGGAATCGGATTGACGAGTGGAAAAAGGTTGCAAGAGTGAGGAGTGAAAAGGGAGGGTGGGGAGAGTGGAAACATCAGCATCTGTTCAGTTTGCTCCTGCGCATCAGGCGTCATCCAGCGACGCAGTGACGCAGCAGCAGCGTACCAGCACCCGAATACCCGCCCACGCACCGTCGCTCGTCCCAGCTGCACCCCGCCAAAGGAAGGGGCTCGAGGGACCCGGGAAGGGGGCCTGTGCGTCAGGCCACTGCCGCCAAGCTCCAAGCGGTGGGTGCGGGCACGGCAGCCGTCGAGTGTGACCCCAACGTCGTCCAGGTGAGCGACGCGGGATGCTGGCGACGTCGACAAGGGAAGACAACAGCGATAAAGAACAAGTCAGAGCCGTCGGTACATTAGTCAACCAATAAAGTAAACGGCGGCGAGAAGGAATCCACAGTGTTCAGACTGATCAGCGATTTGTTTGATGCAGATGAGGGAGGCCACGGTGAGGGAGAGCACTCACCGGCTGCCGGGGGTAGGAAAAGGCCGATCGGGAGACACGGGCTTTGGTGTGATGCTCCTCCTTCTGCTTCTGCTGGTTGCTCTATGCGGGTTGTTCGTCGCCTTTGCGCACTGATGGCGAGGGTGGAGACACTGGGCGTTTGCGCAAGGCGGATGACCCCGATGGCGAGAGTGCGAAGCAATCAATCAATCAAATCAAATCAATCAATCAAATAATTGCTGTAGCTTGCACTAAATCACAAAGGGGTCGAGGGGGGCCGTGTAAGGATCCGTGGGGATGTCTGGAACCCCAATATTCTTGAGTATGACGCCAATTAAACCAAGTGCAAGTGGGATGCTGACGAGTGATGGGGACCAGCAAGGTCAGCCAGCGCTCACTTCTTGACACACAAGATCAAATCCTAGCGCCTAGAGACAGAATCATCACCCATACACCCATAGATGGGATGGGATCCTACATTTTCGGACAATGGGACTCACCAGAACGGACCTAAGGAGAACGGCCTTTCTCCCTACTTTTGTATTCCAGTATCTCTCTAGTTTGTTTTCTATATCGAGAAATGCGGTATTTGGCTCCGATCCACTAATCCAGCTCGACTACCGAGGACTGATCGTATCTTGAGGAGATACCCCACGAATCCCAGTCCACCGGTCCAAATCGAGATAGGTTGGTAAGCCGTAGCACGCAGCGCCCACCGTAGGCTGTAGAGCACAAGCCCGAGTTGCTGCGATTCCGGAATTTCCGATGTCGATAATCCGCCGTCACGGAGTGCTGGTATTTTCAAGTCAATGCAACAGATCAAAAGAGATCCGTAAACCGGCTGTAACCCAAGAAAGAGCTGATCACTCCGGCACCAGTCCTTACGAGTCCGGGATGACAGTACGTGCTACAGCGCGATATCTGAGCGACAGGCGACGAAAGCAATGTCGGGATTTTTGCGACAAAGGATTGCCCACTTTGCAGAGGTGTCGCCGTAAACCTAATACAAGCTGGAAAGATTGACCTGACCAGTATTTCCGAGTGCCTGTGATGAGGTGCTGGATGTAGTCCCGAGGCCCGAGGCGCGCCAACGAAAACACTGGGATCTCGGATGAAATGTCTGTAGCAGACTAGTGCGCAGGAAAGGGCCAAGGGCGTCGGGGATGAAACCGTTTTCCAGAGACAATGGGCGTAGTCGTTGATTGTCTCTTGTGCTGGATTTGGATGCTGCGAGAGGGGCCTCAGGGGGGCGAGGGGTGACAGTAACCAAAAATGGGGGAAGGGACCAGGTCCAAAACTCGGAGCACGATGAATAAAGCGATACCAACGCCGTGTTACCGCGACAAGCCTGAGCGTGGGGGTGAAGGCGAGGTGAGCGCGAGCGCGAGCGTGAACAAGGAGGAAGGGTACGTCAGACTGAGACGAATGGAACGAAATTCGTGTCAAAACGTCCAATTGTCCTGTCCTCAGAACTCGTCCTTTACCGTTGACTTGTTAATCGCAAAGCGCAGGCCGAAAGGCCGTAAGACCATTTAAGCCAAGATCGCGAGTTAGTCGTTCGGACAATAAGACACAGGAGGTGTTACGTATATCGATTGTTTTCTTCGTCCCTGACGACCTCGCTGGGGTGGCAGTGAGGGACTGCGACTGAATTGGAACAGAGGCAACTTGCTCTGCTCGGCGATGAGATCTGGATCCGGGGCTTGTCAGGGTCCAAGACTTGGTATGCTCGCATGACCTGGCTTTTCTCTTTCTTCCCATCTTGCAAACAATGTACAGACGGATGGGATGCCTGCGTATCTCATTGATCTAAATTCGGTCAATTGTTTCTCGGATTTAGTTTAGTCCACCCATTACATGATACTTTTGCATAAGACCCTTCTTTTCATCTCTTGTTCGCTGCCGATCTATCCTCATCCTCTTATGTGCGAGTTACTACCGACACCTGCACGCAGTGAACCCCATAGTTGGAAACTTGATCCTTTCAGACTCGAGATGGGATGGGTGTGAACAATTGATACGTGGGAGTATCGTTGGAGCAGGGCCGGGGTTCCTGTCAGTATGTAAGAAGCTCTTCACCTATACCACTTAGTGATAGCATTCGGCGCGAGGGACAGATGTCCCGGGCCCCGCAAGCCCCAAGAGGTCGTCATTCAGTGGTCGCAAAGCGGTACCAGGTGAAATATTGCATTGGCTTCTGGGCTTATTGTTCAACGTCGATCATGGCTTGAATTCATTTAACAATCAGCGTGCGCCGCTGGCCGTGGTCCGCTCCGGACTTATGATGAGATGTAGTGGCCGTTGTTTCTCAGGATAAGCTCTATGTAAGGCAGCACGCCTTTGAGTGAGACTCTCAGAGGACCACATGATTGCCGCAATCACGACAGACAATGGCTGGAGAACCTTGGTAGTAGGGTTCAATCAGTAGGCGAATTTCAATGCTTTAACCACGCCTCGTCGTGCCAACTTAAACCTCGCCGCGGGTCGGCATACGGTACGGTAAGCGCCGGTAGTAACGATCATGCAAGTCTCATGAAAGTCCATGCTGAATGTATCAAATCTTCATAATATCCAAACCCGCCCGGGAATTCGAGGCTTTCACAGCTCGCGTTACCGCCTCCTCTTCCGCCTCTTCCGCCTATGTCTACCCAAGTCTGGACCTCAGGTTACTATCAATTCGTGTCAAAGATCGGGTCAACAAGCGCAGAGGAGCTATGTGATCCCGGTCGATTTACCTTGACGGCTTCCACCGCCCCTGATCCCAACCCCTGCTCTGCTCCTACTTCAGGGTCTCGGATGGCGCTTCGATCCGTCATCCCATCTCGTAGACTCTGATCTGCACCGTCGGATGTCAGACTTTCGAAGATAGCTTCCGCTAAAGCCTGTGAGGTGGAACTCGGTGAATTGATTTCTCCCCGGTCCCTGCTCTTCCCTTTCTTCCCCGGTAGATCGATTGATCTACTGCCGGCATCTCCGGCGAGTGCTGCAGCCGCCTTCAATTGTTTCGCCCCTTCAGGTCCGGCTTGACGGTGGTCATCAGGCCCACCAGGATGGGGCCACATTGCGTGGCGGAAAAAGTTGTCTGGGTCGATGAGAGCTTTAAGAGCTTTCAGCCGGGGGTAGTTCGCTCCGTAGACTCCCATTACAGCGCTTTCTGTGGAAGATTGAAGGAACTGGACATGCCGTCAGCTGGTAGCTCCATCGTTCACGGTCGTCGCATCACCGCTAGTACACGGGCTACAAGAGTACTCACGCAAGGGAGAGGGCCTCCAGGAGAGTTAGGCGAGATGACCTCGGTAATCCAGTCCTCGGCGGTCACGATACACTGATTATCATCTTCCGGTGATTCATCATGGCCCCATTGATGAAGAGCGGCCACTGTAAAGGAGGCGTCTCTGTGGCTATCAGGGAAACATGTGTCTTTGACATCGCCAACTGCACCGCCGCCAGTGAATTCAAACAGCCAAGCTGAAATCTTCCGTCAGCAGGCTTCGCTATCAGACTGTTCATTACTCACTGCATCCGTCAGGGACAGCATGGAATCTGGAGCAAGTTTCATCGATCACCTCATCCGTCAATGACTTCAGCAGGTCGCTCTTGATATACCTGTTACATCATATCAGTATTTCCATCTCATCTCATACGCGGAGGAGACATACCACTTCCGCCCGATGCCGCCTCTGAGCACCTCTTCCACCGCAAGCTGCTGCTTTTCGAACGTCCTCTCCGAAAAGTCCTGGAAAAGGCATCTCCCGCCATCCCAGCTGCCGATGGTCTGGACGTACATCTCCCCTTCTTGTCTATTCCCGCAGAAGCAGAGTTGAATCACTATGATTGCTGGAGCACCAGGTGGGCCCGCCGTCATGATGATATTCGCGTATAGACTTCGGGGCGATCCTTTGATGCAATCCCGAACATGTCGCAAAAGTGATGGGGCAGTAGTGCGATCGAACAGGCTGATCAAGCTGTCAGCGCTGATACATTTCAGGAACAAAACTCACAAGATGAAGTTTCCAGCGTACACGCTTGGGACGTAGAATGCCTTTGCTCGGAATCGCGTGACGACTCCCAAAACAGCTCCAGCTCCTCTGCATGCCCACCAGACATCCTCTGCACTTTCGCCATCTTTCCAGTCTCCACCTCGACGCCCGTTCTCTCCCACCCATACAACTCTCCCATCAGCTAGGACCATCTCTGCCTCGATCACATTGTCCATTGCTAAGCCGTACTTGCGTCCGATGAAACCGAATCCTCCAGAGATGAATTGACCTGCTCCGACAGGGAATGCAGATGTTGGTATGTGGAACGCGCCATAAGGAGACGCGGCTGTCACAGCGTCGATCTGTTTCGATGTCGCACCGGCTCCATAGGTGACAACCGTGTAAGGAGGGGGATCAGGATGCGTGTTGAGGGCCAGATGAGAAGGCCCTAGGAAGCCTGTGCCAAGATTTGAATAAGCTGATGACGAAGAGGCTGAGCCCCCACCGAACGTTGTAGTAACGAACGGGAAGGATCCGGTTGCAACTGGCGACGGATTGACATACGTCGTCCGAGGTAGCGACGGAGTGTGACCAGCTGACGAAGATCCAGATCGAAACACAGGTGAGAACGACGAAGTTTGGTCCCCATCGGTCGATGAAAAGCTAGGAAGCTTGCCCCTGTCCGAACTGAATGATGTACCGGCTGTTGATCCACTGCGATCGGTGCTGTACGTGTATGAACCGCTAGCACTGCCCGCGGTACTCGCTTTGGATCCTCTGGAGCCGGTAGCTTCCATTTCCAAGTCCCCATCAACGTCCTTTACTCCCTCAGATGGCGACCTGAATCTCGAACCTCCTGAGCCAGAACCGGATCGACGTGACTGCTGGTCGGGATCCTCTTCCTCCTCCATACGTTTCTTGCCCCTACTCCCGACTGCCTCACTGCCGTCCTTATTGTCCTCATTATCGCTCAAAGCGTCGTCAGCGGTTCGCTTGTTATTGGAGGTTCCAGTTGTTGAGCGTTTGTATTCCCAAGCCTTCGGCGAAACATTGATAGCCCGCGTCGTAGTAGAGGCGTTGGCTGTTCGTTCGAGTTTCAGTTGTTCAAATGATTCTTGTAAGGTGGGAGAGGATGAAGTGGGTAGGGAGATTGAGTTGAGAAGAGACAAATCGAGGATGAGGTGACCGGCGACCTGAGCATCAGCCTTGTCTAATGGAAGATACTCACGCTCCAGCCATGCGTTCCGAATCCCCCGGCTTTGACACTCAATTCCAAGCCATGTTCCCGACAAAAGATAATGATCCTATCGTCAGTTGCGCTCACCATTTCTAGACCTACTTGCTGACTTGGGCCGCATTTGTGGGCCGCACCAGGATGAGTGCATAACTTTTGATAGCGCCATTGAATATCGTGGAAGACTGCTTGAAACTTTCGGGGCATTAGACGTTGTACGCATCGTAGTGACTAAACTTACGGGGCATCGTCCTTGCTCCACACTTCGCAGCCAGAGCGGGTCAAACCTCTTTCCACATCGCCATCAAGGGCAAGTCGCAGACGCCGAGTGAGACCGTATGGGGTGAAGTGATCAGGTAGCTGAGGCGGAGGAGGAATCTCGTATGGGTAAGGCTTAATGACCGGGTTGGAATTCGAAGAGACGGCTTCGGGTTGAGAGAAAGAAGCCATTGCGGAATGAAAAAGGAAGATGCGGATGATACAGGGATATGATGATATTCAGGCTTTTGCCCAGAGGGGAAGAGTCTAGATGTGTATTAATTGACCTGCCCCACCGCCTGTTATTGCAAGGAGATGTGGAGCTGTGGAGGATACTAGCGTTGGAGGATTGTAAACGGATCCTTGAAAGAAGGTCGACTGGCAAAACCCAATAACAGGAAAAGCCAGAACCGGAATCTTCCACTTTGGGAGGCCGAATACAGGTGAAACCGGAGTATGCGGGAGCGAGCGGAACGATGGGTGATGGGCCCGGACGTGAACGCTTCTGTCTTCAGCAGTGTGTGGATGGATAAAACGAGGAAGGAAGGGGAATCGAGTGACGTGTACAGATAAATGCTTGCTTTACGTGTACAGATGACTTGGTTACGTGTGCAAAAAACCGGTCACCGTAGCGGAGGGCCACCAATGAACTGGAAATGACCTCAGCTGATTCCAGCAAAGTGGGCCCAACCTTGAATCGCGCTCCACTGGCGGACAGGAGCACAAAGCCCAGATCTACGGAACAACACACATCGGTCGTAATCGACAGCTTTCCAGATGCCCTTCGGTTCCTCCCACTCGGATGCAGATGAGCCCTCCTACCCAGCTATATTCGCATGCATCTCACATGTAACCTCGTATCCTCCAGGCCACAACGCCCACGGGAAGCATCTCTACCTCGGCTTTATGCGGTAATTCCTGAGGTGTGGCGTGATGTAAGGGTAGTGCTATATAAGGGTTGGTATGTATATATGTAAGGGTAGAGAGAAGGGAGCATGTATACAATTAGCCTCCGTCGCGCGGGATCCGTAGGGTTATCGCTGTATCGTTGGGTTATCGGATGCATGCTGGAGAATCGTCGTTTTGTTGCATCGTAGCCCGTTGAATCGTAGCATCGTATGCATGCTGGAGAACGTTGAGTCGTTGAGTCGTTGAGTCGTTGCATCGTTGAGTCGTTGAGTCGTTGAGTCGTTGAGTCGTTGAATATTTGAATCGTTGAATCGTTGAGTCGTTGAGTCGTTGAATCGTAGCATCGTTGAGTCATAGCATCGTTGAGTCATAGCATCGTTGAGTCATAGCATCGTTGAGTTGTAGAAGCGTAGCATCGTTAAATCGTTTTTGTTGAATCGTTTTTGTTAAATCGTCTTTGTTGAATCGTTTTTGTTAAATCGTTTTTGTTAAATCGTCTTTGTTAAATCGTTTTTGTTAAATCGTCTTTGTTGAATCGTCCTTGTTGAATCGTTTTTGTTGAATCGTCTTCATTGAATCGTCCTTGATGAATCGTCCTTGATGAATCGTCTTCATTGAATCGTTGAATCATTGAATCGTTGAATCATTGAATCGTAGCACCGTTGAATCGTCTCTGTTGAATCGTCTCTGTTGAATCGTAGCATCGTTGAATCGTCGTAGTCGTTGAGTAACATCTTAACCGTCAATCATCGTAGCAAGTCAAAGTGAACATTATGCATTCCGTAGCCGTATGCATGAAAGACATCATATGCATGAGGGTATGCCACACGTCAGATACATGGTGCCACATTCTACATATAATGTACAAGGGTAGTGCCACATTCTACATACAACATACAAGGGTAGTGCCACATTCTACATATAACATACAAGGGTAGAGAGAAGGGAACATGTATACAATTCCACGCGTCGTGGCGTTGCCGCCGTGCAATCGTTATCGCTCTGTGCATGCATGGAATACGGTCTGACGTATGCAAGGGTACGTGTGCGGGTTGCAGGGTAGCGGATAGCATGCAGGATAGCACGTATAACGAGTAAAACACAACGAGACGGGCCTGAGATGTGAACACGTCTACTTATAGTTGCAGGATTTGTGCACTACATGTACGCTTCGAGTGTGTCCTGTGTGCAACGATGTATTCTAAGGTACTCTGTATACGTCTCTAGATACAGTAGTCTCTATATACAAGGGTAGTCTCTATATACAAGGGTAGTCTCTATATACAAGGGTAGTCTATACAAGGGTAGTCTCTATATACAAGGGTAG
>BCHT01000001.1:3210585-3245857 GCA_001599695.1 Phaeotremella skinneri
ATATTACAATATACCTATCTTCTCCATCATCATCACCCCAGCCTACCGGATCCTTCTGGGCTGTCAACAAGTCGTCGACCAACCTCACAAGTCTACAGACCACACCTCTTCATTCGTGATCCAAGCTCAGTAAACCTTCGCAGTCGTACACGTCTCTATACCCTAGGGACGAGTCCTGACACGCATCGCTGTCATGACCCGTACCTCGACTAGACCCAATCCGAAACGCGATCAAACCAAGCCGCGTCCCGTCCTGGAAACCATCACGTGACACACCAATCCATGACGCGTCTCCAATCACCAACCCCGGCGCGTACACAAACCGAAGCCATCGTCTTGTCCAATACGGAACCCATCCGTAGGCAAGACGGATCTCGTCTAGCCTTATCAAAGATAAGGATCCCGGTACGACCTTACCGGAGGACGTAAACAAGTAGCCACAACCTTAGTAAACAAGTCCATAGCCCCATACATAAGTACGACGAGGACTAGAAGCCTTCTAGTCCCTCGTCGAATGTATATCTTGTCTCCCTTGTCTTCCTTACCTACCTCGCCGATATCTCGTCTTGTCCAAGCCGGGCTTCGCCTTGTCTAAGTCCAAGTCCCGACTTCCTTTGTAGCTAAGTCCTTTCCCACATTGGCTTAGCGCGGTAACCCCAAGCAGCGCGGTAACCCCAAGCAGGTACTAGTCTCGCCTAGTACAACCCGACCCCGCCTTGACAGGACCATCCAGCTGGTCTTAAAGACCTGCGAGGTGCTGGGATGGACGGTCTCCCCAGGTAAGGTGGAATTTGGCCGGAGCCTGAATATACTGGGTGTACTGGTCGATACGGAACGAGGCGTCGCCTCCATCACTGACTCCAGGCGAGCGACGCTACTCAATTCTATATCCCAGATATTGACCAGCGGAGCAGCCGACCTATGGACCCTGCAGTCCACTGCGGGGGCCCTCCTCTTCATAACCAGGGTCTTGCCCTTGGGTAAGGCATACCTTCGACGACTTTTCAACGCCATAGCAAAGACACCCCCCACAGGCAAGAGGCGTCTCGACGGCCCAACAAAGGATGAGTTGCGTTGGTGGTCGACAACCCTCTCCTGCTGGAACGGCAGCAGGATCCTCCACCTCCCCATCTCTCATAGCCATGTGTGGACTGACGCTTCAGGGAGCTTGGGGTTTGGGGGACACCTCGGTGACAGAGAGGCCCCCGTGGATGCCTTTGCCTCCCGGTTTCCCAAGCGCCATAAGGACAAGGACATACAGTTCAAGGAAGCACTGGCGGTGCTCCATGCATGCAACCTGTCATGACCTAACCACATCGGATCAACTCAACGAGTTGATACATATAGGTTACTCAACTAGGGAGAACAATGAGAAGCTCAACGAGGATATCAATGAGGGAAATATACGAGGAGGCTCAATGAGTCAGGACAATGAGTTGACTCATTGTGTTTCTCTGTCATATATAAGACCGGACTTTTCTATCTCTCACTTCTCTTCTTCCTTTCTATAAGGATCAATAAATCTAGTCTTCTATCAAGTCTTTACTCACGTCTTACTAGTCTTCTACAAGTCTTTCTTACGTCTACCCCTTCCCACCTTACTCTTATATTGTACTAGTCCATCCCATATTACAATATACCTATCTTCTCCATCATCATCACCCCAGCCTACCGGATCCTTCTGSGCTGTCAACAAGTCGTCGACCAACCTCACAAGTCTAYRGAYCACACCTCTTCATTCGTGATCCAAGCTCAGTAAACCTTCGCAGTCGTACACGTCTCTATACCCTAGGGACGAGTCCTGACACAACCTGTGGTCGGATCGATGGCGAAGAGGAGAGGTAACATTCCACGTTGATAACCAGGCGGTGGTCTTTGCGCTGAAGACAGGTTCGATAAGAGAGGCCAACACGCAGAGTCTCATCCGACAAATATTCTCCAACGCAGCGTCTAAGGAATACTCCTTCCATGTAGAATGGACTCCGTCTGAAGAGAACTATGTCGCTGACGCTCTCAGCCGTTTTCGACCTGTCAATGACACGGTCGCCGCATTTGTCCTTGCCAACAACAACAATCCCGTTCCCTACCGATCGAACCCACCTGCACCCACCACTACTTTCCTTGTCCCACCCATGCCACCCCAACACCCCATCACCTTCAGCGACGGGCCAGTTGGCTCCACCACCAGCGTCGTGGTTCTCGGAGGTTGGGGGGGATAAAACGGCGGCTATGTACAAGTGGTACGCAATATCGAGGGGTACCAGGAAGGGGTACAAGGCAGCAAGGGAAGGTTTTACGGCATTTGCGCGGGAACGGGGACTGGGTCCTGTCAAACTCCCCGTACACTGGACAATGATTGACGCATATATAGCTTCGCTTGGGGGGACAATGCTACCAGCCACCATAAAACGGCACCTTACCGGATTACGATCATGGCACACCGACCTTGGACTCGACACGGCATACCTGACAAACCCAAGCATCGAGCGGACCATCCGGGGTATCAAGCGACTGCATGGGGTCAAAACGACAAAACAGGCATTGCCGATTACCCGACCCCTCCTGGAGAGGATCATCCAGGCCATCGACGACCATCCCTCGCTGGCGGGATCTCACTTGGACGCCATGAACGTTACTGCTGCATTCACCCTAGCCTTTGCTGGGTTCCTGCGCATGGGAGAGATAACTTACGATGCAGGAGATTTCAGTCAGGCTTTCAACATTCGCCGGGGGGACATCGACTTTTCTGAAGGAACCGTCTTCCTGCCTCAGTCCAAGACCGACCCATTCCGGCAAGGTACCCTTATTCACCTTCCAAAGTCCTACCCAAACCCGAAACTGGACCCATTCCGACGCCTCCGTCAGCTATTCGCGGCCCAGCCTCGCCCAGCATCCGACCCTCTGTTCCGGCTTGGCACGGACAACAGTGTTCGGTCCTTCTCAAAACCTACGGTGGTTAAGATTCTCAACGACGCTATCAGCCAGGCGGGAATAGGGATAAAACGGGGGGAGTATACAGGACACTCCTTCCGTCGTGGAGCGGCCACATGGGCAGCGTCGTTAGGAATGAGGGATGAGGAGATCATGATGATGGGAAGGTGGACCTCACAAGCTTGGAAGAGGTACGTAGACTCCAAGCCCGAAGAGACAACGGCCGTCGTCAGGCGGCTGTTCGAAGCTAAAGCAGCCGATGCCTCCCCGACTAAAAAACGGGTCTCGTGGGCCCCAATCGTGTGATCGCTGGCCCCTACGGACAATCGTCTCTTTTGGGGGGTCGCGTCCCGCCCGTTCTCGGTGTCGTTTCTGGTACAGCTCTCGCCTTCGGTGCCGGCCATCCTCCGCCAGCTCGACCCTCCCCACGCACCGTACGACGATTGGGAGCGCGGGACGCTTGCTGCGCGGGATGCATTCCTGCCGCACCACACAGCATCCCCGGATCGAGACGAGCAGGAAGTTGGTTCAGGTGTCACGTGTCGACTTCGTCGCGAGAGAGATACATAGTTGAGAGATGTTCTATCTATCTCTCTTCCTCATCCTGTTTCTCTCTCAGCGACTTGAGTCTGGTCTTTTTCTTTTCCCCACCCTCCCTCCCTCTTTTCTTCACCATCCTGGTAGGGTTCTCTTAGCTTGGTTTCTCCCACTGGGTTTACTGGCAAGAGTTTTATCCCGCCTTCGCTGTAGCTTGTAAGTAAGCTGTAGATACATGTTTAGATTAGATTGGCTTGTTGCAGCGTTGCTGTCCCAACCTGGGTTGGGGGTGGGGATCTTTCCCTGCCCGCCCAGCGCGGGACGCTTGCTGCGCGGGATGCATTCCTGCCGCACCACACAGCATCCCCGGATCGAGACGAGCAGGATGAGGTGGAGGAGGTTGCTTTCGCTTTGTGTGGCACCAAACAGAGTGGCATTTCAACACACAGCAACTGCGACACCAGAACCCATTAACTCCGTCCCTCCTCCCTCCCTCCCACCTACGAACACACGTTCGAGCCATCACAAAAGCCTCATCTTACGCTGCAAAGAAAGACTACTACTTGCCCGTACGATTGAAATGTTCATATGACATGAAATCTGCAACAATCTGAGCACATTAGGAGCGAGTGCCGTTTTTGACCTAGGGAGATTCGCCTTCGAAAAGTGCAATGCTGCTGTGAAAGGAAGCTCTTGCAGAGACTGTATCCTCCTCGGTGATGATTACAACCTGATGAGGACACCCAAAACTTCTACTCTGAGCACTCTAGCTCTCCTAGATTGTGCGAGACCGGCTAAATTTGATTTTACCTTTGTCAATGCGAGAAGGCATCTGACCGAAGGAGCCACCTCGTCCGTCTTTTTCCATTGTCCGAGTTCCCCACAATCGTCGAGCCCCCGCATTCTTGTCAAGGGATTGGTGGAGTGCTCGGCAGCGTCGATGAGCTCACGGCTCCACTACCCATATTGCAAGTTTGCCAAGGAGGGTATCAACAAACACTCGTCATTACTCATCTCTGGTCTTCGGCCTTTCCCCAGACTTCCGAATACGAAACGTCATGACAGAGGCCTTCTAACAAACGACAAAGGTCTACATATCGGATCAAGGATTAGAGGCAGGGCTACTTGTCGCTCGCTATAAAGGACATGCATCCTCAAGTAGAAATCCCCCCACATATCTCTCTATCTTACAACTTTGATCATCCTCGTCAGCCTAGGAATACAGAACAGACCTACAAAGCTCCAGTCACCTGAAATTCAGTCATCATGTCTTCCCCTAGCTATCTTTCAGAGCGGTTGTACTCACAAGTCGATCTCAGTTCAATCCAGTACCCCTCATGGAAGTATGAGGCTGGTTCGAAGACAACTCGCCGGTTGGTTACGGAATGGATTCAGCGGGGACAGACGGGTAAACCCGACCGGGCCTCAGCTTGGCGCCATGCACAAAACCCATCGATTCTATGTAGCAGCAAGTCTTACATCTATTTCCCCTGGATGCGGGAACTCCCGGTTAACGACGCGTCCTATCAAGTCTTTGTGGCCCACACTGGTCACCCAAGAGTGCTCCTCACAATCAACAGTACTGACAAGGTTCTGCAGTTGTCTGCACACATGTCCAGACGTCTCTTTCAGGCAGAAAATCCAATCCTCAGCAGAGAAATAGGTCCAACAGATCCAGATTTGAGACTATCAGTAGTACTCACGCCTTCCAATATGAGTTTTAAAGTCTTGAGTGAAGCCATGGAAATCCTTATCTTTCGCTTGACCGCGGATCAGAAGCAGCTCGACTCACAGCAAGGTCCGATAAGGGAGCTGGTGGTGGTGACGAAGGCCCTGGCTGCTCTCAAAGATGACTGCACACATGCTACGAACTTACTGTGGTTAACTTTGACGGAGCAAGCTCAAAATCGTTGTGCACGCATCGACAATTTCCTCCGCATGAGGACCGAAGAGGAAGCGCTCAAAGACTATTTCGACCAATTCAATGCAGTACCGTTGCGCGGTAGACTCGATCATCTCGATCTTTCGCAATTGGATAGTCAGGCTGTTAGCCAGGCTCTAAGCGAGAAGGACAACTCATTCCGAGATAGATGGCTAAACTATCCTCGCAGAAATCGCATTGAGGATAGTCATGATTTGCAAACCGCCAACTCTTCTGGCCGACCTACAGACAGAAATACGTCTAATGAAGAAGAAGACAATCGAGGCCTCACCACTGTCTCTTCTGTTGATGAGGTCGGTCCATCGCATGAAAACTTTGAATGGTACTGACGAAGTGAGCTGGACTGATATGGAGGTAGACGTGCATGGGATAGAGGAGATTGCTTTCTTGTGTGGCACCAGACAGAGGGGCATTCTAACACACCGCTACTGACGTCAGAACCTTTACTCTGTCCCTCCTCTTTCCCACATGCGGACACATACAGTGTGTAAGAGCCTCGTATTATGCTGCAGAGGTGGACTACTACTTGCCCTTACGAATGGTCAGTTTATATGACATGAAATCTGCAACAAACTGAGCACATGAGGAGCGAGCGGCGTTTTTGACCGCGTGTCAGTCATGTAGGCCATGATACAAGGCCAAGGTAGCCCCTATATACCTGGTCGCCGATCAGAATTACCCGGGTCCACGCAAAGTCTCCTTGTAGAGTAGTGGTCAGTTTCATATCAGGGGTTTATTTTTCATGTTCATTTATGGCGTGTCACCAAGGAAAATTCGGCTTCGAAGAGTGGCAGTGCTGCTGTGAAAAGGCTGCGTTGCGCGTACTGTATGTGCAGAGGTTGGATCCGCCTCGATGATGAGCACATACTGATATGATCAACCAATACTTGTGCAGTAGTCTGAGCGCTCAAAGTCTGAAACGTTGCCGCTCGTCGAGCGTGTCATAAGTCCGTTGCCGACATGACAGCCATGACCAATACAAGTCGAGTGAATAAGGCTCACTACCCAAACTCCAAGCTTGCTTAGACACACTCGTCATTACTCCTCTTAGGTCTTCGGTCGTCCGAAGGCTCCCGAGTACGCGTCATAACAGAAGGCCTCTGAACAGACAACAAAGGTCTGCATACTGTATAAAGGATTAGACAGCTACTCGTCGCTGGCTATAAAGGGCATGTATCCCCAAGCACACATTCTCCCATATATCTTACAACTTTGATCATCCTCTTCTACGTAGGAATACGGAACAGACGTACAAATCTCCCTCCACTTGAGATTCAGACAGACATAATGTCATACCCAAGCAGTCCTCGAATGAAGCAGTTGTCCATAAGGGTCGATTACAGTTCAACCGCATACCCCAACTCGAGTGAGGGTATTTACATGTCGGGTGACAATGTAGCGAAGGCGTGGGCCCATCATGAAGTAGTAGCTTCGACGGAAAGGTTTGGAGCATGGCACTACTCACTGTCTCCAATGACGCTAAGGGCCAAGAGGTCCCGCGTCTATTTCCCCTGGATGAAGGAACTCACTGACGAGCTACCACACAACCAACTACCACCCTACCTAGCCTTTGTGGCCCACACTGCTCACCCAAGAACCCTTATAACAGTCAACAATACTGAAAACCTTCTGCGGTTAACTGTGCACATGTCCAATCTTCTCTTTCCTTCATTACATCCACAAACGGGCGCCACACCAGGAGGTCCAATATATCCAGACTTCCAGCTATCAGCACTGCTCATACCTTCGAGGATGAGTCGGAGTGCCATTGAAACAGCCATGAAAAGCATTATCTATCGCTTGTCCGAGGATCAGCTCGCCTTAAAGCACGGTCCAACAATAGGACGAGTAGGGGTGAACATGGCCATGCGTGCTCTCAATGATGACACCGAAGTGCTTACAGACTCATTGTGGTCATGTTTATTACAACAAGCTAGAACCTCTCTCCAACACTCAAATATCCGCACAACAGATCCAGTCAATGTCTATCTCGAACAATTCAACAAAGGCCCGCATTCTACACTCCAGTCTCTCCAGACTTCGAAACTGGATAGTGAGGCTCTCGCTGAGAGGGACAAGTCATTCCTATCAAGGTGCCTACTCCAATATGAAAATCTTCCCACGCCTGTTCATGTTTTAGCAGATACCACAGATTCGGTAATATCTGAGGAAGAACACAACGTAGAGAAGCTAGACAACTCCTGCTCTTTAGTTTGGGTCGAATCATCAGTAGCTCCTGGTTTGTCGAATTTAGCTGCTCCGAGACTCTGGTCCAACGGTCGTTTATCATCACGAATTGGAAGCACAAGCGGTGAAGTCTGGTTGATGGCAGGACCTGAGTGAACATAGATGGGGTAGTCATTGTTTGGATAGATGATGATACTGTCGTGTCCGTTGCCACGACTCGCAGGTCAAACTGTATATGCAGATTGTGATTGAAAACAAAATAACACTTGGAGCAGGTTCTTTTGCGTTGATTTCTCAACAGTCGTCGCTCTTCCTAGGTACCTAAGCAGGCATGGAGCATCTCCACAACGCACCTTGGAAGCCTCTCTGTACAGCATTAACAGTCGATCAAGAGGTTCAGTGGTCTCCCTTCCAGAGTACTACTCTCGAGATCGACCCGGTATCGTCATACTGTACACTATATCATTACAGTATACAATTTGAAAGGAAATCGTACAGACAGTGTAACTCAATACACTCTACCTGACGGTGCACGACATCGTGACTCATAAGTCCTGTACTGGCCGAAGACGAAGCCGAGCTCGATTATCTGCTGCACAGACTAGCATACTGAATCTCATAGCTTATCTAGATGATGTACAAGCAAACCCACAGCACGAAGTCTAAACAAAACCCCCTTGTATACTTTGTTTAGACTACCAAGTTATCTGTTGGAATTTTCACCTATAACGTAGACAATACTTCCTCCGCGTGGTTCAGTAGGATCTCGGCATGTCGGTCCTCGAAGATGAGCATCGGTCTCAGACGGACGGCTGCTTCGCCACACTACGGAGTATGCTTCAGCGATCGTATCCCTCCTCTTTCGCACTTCGCTGCTCTTAAACAGATAGCATTGGACTGCGCTCCGGACGGACTGGTCACACGACACACAGCAGCGAAAGAAAAACTCACACCAGCCATATTCACTCCTCGCTGTCTCATCTCCCTCAAGAACCGATCCCGTGTCGCCGCATCAACCATATCCCATGCGATGAACGTTCCCTGCCCTTTGCCTCTCAGGCCCAGGATTTTCCCGCTCCCCTTCCCAGCCGCCAATTTCTCTAGCGACGCATAAAGACGATCTCCCGTCGACGCGGTTGACGAGACTAATGAGTTTTCGTTGATGACTTCAATAGTCTTTGCGGCTTGTAAAGCACGGATGGGGTCGCCCATCCAAGTGTTCTAGGTAGGCAGTCAGCACCGAAGAACATTCTCGTCACAGAGAAGGCATAATATGAACCTGAAACAGAGGACTCACAAAGTTCCGATACGCTTGAGGGGGTCGGGTATCTAATGAGTGGTAGAATCCGGATGCCTGCATCTTCTTGGAGAAGGTCACAAAGTCTGGAGGAACGGAGAGGTTCCATTTCTCGCTAGCCCAGAAAGTCCCCGATGCCCCAACCCCGGTCTGCACCTCGTCTAGTTATATTATAGTCAGTACGAGCTTGAACAATGAATGGCAGCTGCTGATGGGGTAAGGACTTGGCCGGGGTAACAGGATACGACTTGGCTGGGGGGATGACAACCTGGCTGGGATAGTGACTTGGCCGATAGACGAAACAGAACTCACCGACGATGAAGCTGACACCTTCTCTCAATGTGATTTCCCTGAGACCCTGGAAGAAAGCAGGCGAAGCGTGGTTATCACCTCCCTCCGAGGCTATAGGCTCCACAATGACAGCTGCAATGGGTTTCGAGTTTTTGCTGCAAGAGAATGATCAGTCTCGCCTACGTAAACCAACCTATACCTTCTTTGAATCGATGGCGAAGACCAAAAAACTCACTTCTCCTTGATAACCCTCTCTACTTCGGCCAGTGCTTGTGCCTCAGCTTCGGCGTTCTCCTGTGCGTAGGCTTCTAGGGGGTACTTGACTGCTGGCCATGGAACGGAAGGCCCTGGAGTTGGGGTATAAGTCAGAGTTGTTTTCAATTAGATTGCGGACGTCGAGTGATTATCGCTGAACTAATGCGTCGATATACTCACAGTCGAAGGCTGGAACTCCAACTTTGTGGATCGCCTTACTCCTGGTGGCACTCAGACTGCCAAACAACCGACCATGGAATGCTGATGAGAAGGAAAGGATGGACATGTTGGGAGAACCTGGTGCTTGGTTGTTCATACATGAAGATAGCTCTTCGGGGGTGAATTCGATGGACTGCTTCTTGCCTGTTGCCAACGATGCTTGGCGGGCCGGGTAGGACACTATGGACAGCGGTCAGTCAATCCTGACGAGCAGTGATAAAAATGAAGAGAGATTAATGCGCAAATAAAGGTGCAATGGGATGAACTGTGAAGGAGACTCACTGAAAGCCGCTTTGAATGCAGTCTCATTCGCACATGAACCACACCTGTCACCTATATTGTCAGCGGTCATCCAAGAGTTTGTAGGTCGTCCTGAAACCCACATGGCAGTGAAGACTTGGTCCAAGCCTTTCGGGGCAACACTGAGGAAGGCTGCGTCTGGTAAAGGGGGTGGTCAGCTGCGAGATCTTTATGCTGTCGGAGACAGCAGCTGGTATGTCGTGGCTCAAACATGGGGAGAGCCATGAAGCAAGCAAACAGTCTACTCACCGACCATTTCCCTCCATTCTCCTGGAGGGAAGACACCTAGGGATGGTCTGTTCATCGCCATCGTCCCGTACAAGTCTGTCTTGGCTAGTTCAAGCAGAGCAGGGTGGTTGTATCTTTTCCGTAGCGTCAGCGGGTAATACTTGGGATTGTAATAACTGTAGAAAATGGGCCTCTCTCACTCACCCGATGGGGATCGATGCAATTTGGGCATAGACGTCGAGATAGGTGTTCCCGTCAACATCGACCAGGAAATTCCCTAGACGGTGAAATATATGAGCACTGCTTCGCTTGTGATTTGCACAAACGAACACGAGCCAAAGACGGCTAATCACCTTTCGATTTCATGTAATCTGTGAAAAGAAGCCATCGTGTATGTCAGTATTCTTTATTCGATAGGAATATTACCGAAGACATTTTGAGGGAATAAGCCGAGCAAGTCTCCAACTCACCGCAGACAAGTACATGAGCTCTTTCATCCTGGAACGAGCTGATCGCTTTGCTAGCTGCCTTTGATTTCGGTCCTGGTACTGATTCCGTGACGATAGAAGGTCGGAGCGAGCCATCGAGACTCGCGAGGGGCGTTGAGACTGGGGTCGCGAGTCCACGGCGTACCGTGGGTTGTCTGGCCAAGCGGCGAAGAAGGGGTTGTCCTCTTAGGAGGGACATTTTCGGGTGAAACTATGGATCGTGAGTGGACGAAGAGGTTAGGTTGGTGAATAAGGAGAACGTAGAGTAAGAGTAAGAGTAAGAGGTATATAAGGTGAGTCGGTAAAAGTAAAATACGAATGGGTCGTCTAAATGTGATACGAAAGAGAGAGAGATGAGCAACAACAAGAGTCGTTTAAATCGGATCCAGCGAATCATTCTTATCCTATTAGGGATGTGGAGCCCCGCACAGAAGGGACCATATATCATATTATTATACACTGCTTAACCATATGCATTAATACCATATACAGCGAACAACACCCTCATTAGCAGCAACGAGCACACAATCTAACCCAGCTGCGGGGGCGTAGAAGCATACACGATGCCCGCAATACAATACAATAGCTCGGAAGAACCAGACACCCCTTCTGGCCCAGCTTCTGTCGGTTCGTACGCGCTGCCTCTTGTTGTGGTGATCCTTTGCTGTGGGGCGTATGTAGGGTGGAAACGGTATAAGCGGGGTGAGCATGTTGGATTCAAGTGAGTGGAGTTAAGATTCGTTCTTGATGGGATGGGGATGGGGGTGGTCGATAGGACAATAGGTGACATTTGCCGTTGATGTCCCTTTGATCTACGACCACCGCCGATTCACTGATGGACGAAGTATAGGATGATGAGCAAGAAGTCGTCATTGTACAACCTGCTAATGCACTGTCATTCAGACTGGACAGCCTTCGTCGTCCCCCTCGAGTCAGATTATCATTAGACAACGACGGCGTGAGTTGTTCTCCTATACGAGTATATGATTCTCGTCTTCTCCGTTCACAATTCCCCTCCTTCCGCCTCATAAACCACATCGCTGATAGAATCATCCCGACCCTAGCCTCCAGCCGAATCTTTCATCTCGAACAACGCCTCAACCGACTCGCTTCCCGCCCTAGCATCCCAGAACCTAACTCATCTCCCGACATACCCATCCGCATCCCAAAACCTCACTCATCTCCCAACAATACCGTCCTCTTCCACGTCCCCCTCCTTCAATCCAGACATACACCCAGCACACCAAATCTTCTCCACTTCCCCTAGCTACCCGCCAGATCCGCTACGAGCAGTCAGCGCAGCGGCTGGAGGTGATCATAGAAGTAAAGGGTTGGGTACGTGGGGACTGGGGACGCGTGGACGACGTTCGGCCAGGATGGCTGGGGGAGCTGTGGAGAGAGATGAGAGGGGGGAGGAGAGTGAGGATGAGATAGGGGAGGAGGATGGTGTTGGGGATGGAGGGATGGGATCGGTGTTTGGTATAGGGGATGACGATGAGCCGTTAGGAGCTGGTTCGACGCGGGATTGATGCATCGTTTCTTTCTTCTATGTGTCTGATCTTGCTCTGCAATATGAATATCCTCTAGGTCATTATCTGCTACCTCTTCTCTCTTCTCTCGTCTCTCTTCCCTCTCTCCTCTCCATCCTCTGCATCCTCTCCATACCATAAGGGATGCCGTCGAGCTATCAGTATAGAGCGCGTGGATGGCAATCGATCTGAAATTTGATCCCGCTGCTCATTCAGGACATGGCGCGTCTCTCTCTCTCTCTCTTTTTCTATACTCTATACAACATCCCAAGCATCTCTCTCCCTTCTACACTTCCCCCTCTTCCTCTCACCCCCACCTGGAAAACCAACAGGTAGTCCTCCTCGACGAATGCGTAGCTCCCGGACAGGAAACGGGGCAGCAGATTATCCAGAAGCCACCGAAGTAGACACGTGGATCTGGCTTCCTCTCCACCGTGTTGAGTGGAACGGATTTCAGAGTAGCTGGGAAGATATCATTGTAGCGCTTAGTGGAGAGCTGAGGTAGCTTGTCTCTAGCAGGAGTGGAGGATATCTGGCTTGTTGCCATTAGCTCGAGCCTATTGGCTGGTTGCCCATCATGTCTCACGCCCTTCTGTGAGTTACTCGTTAGCTGTTCTACCATCAACCCTTTCATGATACACCTCTGCCTGAGATCGTTCTTTCATTATCACCATTTGACTACCATCATCACCATTGCGAACCTTGACTTCCCAGCTTTCCTTCATGCCCCGTCCAACACCGCACGCTTACAGCTATCTCCCCACAGACTCCGCCTCTTCCTTTCCCCCTACTTCTCAATCTCAGTCGCCATGCACTATCTCAAAACCTATCCCGAATCCATAGGTATCACCCACTATCTCTGCTGGAGGATGAAGAGTATGCCGGCGGAGGAGGTCGAGTTCTATTGGCCGCAGATCTGGTGAGCTGCGATTACGTGTTCATAACGACGGAGGAAATACACAGAGCTGAACAGGACATAATCGTAGCCACCTCATCATTACGAGACCTTCCGAGTCTAATGCTCTCGAGTCGTTTGTCCTGGCTAGAGCAGAGGAGAGTACGCATTCGGCCATGCTGGTGAGTTAAATCAGATGATGTGCTGCCCTCCGACGACGTCCAGCCTATCCAACCTTGCTTGATATTTGACAACGGACGAACGCAGTGTGCGATGCACGGTAGAGCAAGGCCTTGCACTGATCCTTTCCCTCATCTAGACATTTTGGTTCATGCAAGCTGCTCTGACCGACCTCACACCAACTCGACTCACCAATCCACGACCGTTCCTAATATGCCAGCGAGTCCTGCACAAATGCCACGAGATCATCTTTGGTGATCCCCCCGAACCTTCACGATCACCCTATCGATCCCTACCTCACTCACCTCCCGTTTCTACTTCGGCTCTCAACAAGATCCGAAACGCCACCACCGGAGCACTTACAACAGTTATCAACTCGAGTCGTCCGCCACCACGCGTCAACCCCCACATCCCCCCAGCTATGGTGGGAATGGGCGTAATCTTATCCGCAGTGGGGATGCCGGGACTCGCAGATCTGACTGGTCAATGGGCGGTGATGCAGGGCAGACGGCCGAGATCGGATGAAGGAGAGACCAGGGCACGGGTAGAGATGGAACAGGGCGGAGGGGCAGATGTACCACGGGATCGTCAGCAAGCCGGTGGCCAGCTACAGAGAGGAAAGGTCAGTGAGGAGAGCGATGGTAGCGAGGAGGATTATCCGGGTGAACCTGAATCTCAGGGATCCCGAGGGTCTCGCCCAGGTTTGCGGCGAGATCAATCACAGAATGGACCAGCATCAGCACCCACCCATGGAGGGTTCCACCATCCCTCGCAAACCGAACCCAGTCTGGTGTCTCCTCAGCAAGGTTCCACGTCTAGATTTCCCTCTTCAATACCAGTCCAAGCCTCGCCGAAACGTCCGCAAAAAGGCTCGGACCCCTTCTCGCAAACCCCAGCAACACCTCCGCAGGACGATCTACACATCATTCCTTCGTCACCGTCAAAGACGCTTCACCATCCCCCATTCTACTCCGTTCCAGAATTCTCGTTATCACAATCAGAGGACAACAGGCTGCCGGCTGGTGGTCGAAGATTGCGCCCTGTCAATCAGCCACCCCCAGCCGAGGCGCTGCTGGCAACCTATAGTCCGGACGCGCAGCGGCAATTGCTACGGAGTCACTATTGCAGGAGCGAGGTCCGATTCTTACTGCTGTTGGAGGACATCAGTAACAGGTTACTGGTGGTACCCAAACCCGCTAGAGTCAGTGCATTGAGGGCCGAGTTGACGAGCTTGAATCACAATCTGCCTGCTGAGGTGAGTTGTGGATAACTACGTAGTGATGGTGGCTTCGTGGCTTCTTGCTTTGTTCCGGGCTCCTCGCGAGACCGAATCACTAACCTGTCACTAATAGGTATGCATGCCTCTTTGGTGTGCTGCCGACCACAGCCATGAGGAAGGCGGACAAACATCCTCTGGCTCATCGCTCCCCGAACGTCCTGACCGTCTACATACAGCCCGACCGAAAGCTCATGCTCGTGTAGTCAGAATATCACCTGGCGACTCGGTGGTCCTGAACTCTGCAGAAAGGGCCCCTTTCCTCCTCCATGTCGAGATCCTTGCAGGCGACTTAGATTTCGATCCTTCACGCCGGGAGAACCGGGAACTACTGAAGAAGATCGTCGTAGCTGAAGATCTGAAGCGGAGAAGGCGCGAAGAAGGGGGTTCAGGCGGTGGTGGAGGACTAGGCTTGAGTGGTCCTGGGATGAGAACTGGTTTCGAAGGATTTGGCGGGCCCATGCCTGATGTATTACCGCCGACATACACCAATGGTCATGGTGCGAATGGCTCGACAACGTCTGGACATTCGAGAAATCCTTCACGAGCGGGAACTTTGCCGATAGCTTTGAGGAAGACGGTGAAGCCAGAAGAGGTTGAGGAAATGGATCTAGTGGAACAAGTATATGGAGCGAAACTGTCTGTCAAGGATGCTTTACCTGATCTGACAGATTCGATACCAATGCCCTCGGCTCCCAAGAACAAACAGCTGGATCTGGCTGCTTGGGATAGGGATCGGACAGTCTCTGGTGGTGGACCTTTGGAGAATGGTGGCGGTCCTGGGTTGTCTCGACGTTCCAGCTATGCCATGGGAGGAGCTTCTCCAGAATCTCCGGATGGTGCTCTGCTTTCGCCAGGTGGTAACGGATTCGGGACGGCCGGCTTAGATATCCCGTTGGGAAGTCCGGCACTCAAATCGACACCCTCAACACCCGGTTTACCATCTACTCCCGAATTCCAAACCGAGTTGAGTGCACACGCACACACACATCCGAAACGGACGATCACGCTCGAGGATTATTCGGAGAGAATGAGAACAGCTGCCGTCATGCTTGCCCAGCTGAACGCTTCGCTTGTGCCCGTTGTTCCCGAACCCGGATCTTCAAGTTCGTCCGGAGCTCTATCATGGATCCCGGGGACAGGCTGGATACGTGGCAGTCACACATCGGTCAATGCCTCGGCCCACTCTTCACCCGTAGTGCCTACAACCTCCTCAGTCGGAGAATTATCACCAACCCACCCGCATGCTGCCCCTTCGACTTCTGCCGGCGGAAAACTGAAATTGGCCGTTGCGCAGGCGGCAGCTATCAGGGAGCGGATCATGGAGGAGATGATGGCACTTGAGGAAGAGAGGGTTGAGCGGATGACGGAGAGACCAGAGGGCGCGGCGGTTACGACTTCTCAAGGATTTGGGGTGAGGGAGGGAGATGAAGGGAAGACGGCGGAGGATGAGGGCATCGTAAGGAGGGAATTGAATAAGGCGGATCCGAGTGGTGAGTCCGTTTTATGGAAAACTCCTAGAAATTCGAGTGCGGATCCTTTCAGCATGACGCTGATCCGTTTCAATGTTCAGCTGCTGTGTTCAGGGAGTCTTGGACCGCCAAGAAGAGCCGAATCAGAGCAGCGTCGCCTTGGGGTCATCTGGCAAATTGGGATGTGAGTAGACCGATCGATATCGACTGGGTAGCGGAAGAAGCAGCAATATTCTGATGCTGATTTATGGTGTTCTAGGTTATTTCTGTTATTGTCAAGACGGGAGCGGATTTGCGGCAAGAGCAGTTGGCCACTCAGTTGATCGAGCGATTTAGTCGGATATGGAAAGAGGAGAAATGTGATTGCTGGGCGAGATTGTGAGTAAACCGCATCCCTTCAGTGGTAAGCCTTTCACGAGGTGACTCGTGCAACGAGTTGACACACACTGATGACTGTTCGTTTCAGCTTCCGGATTTTGATCACGGGTGAATCCTCAGGACTGGTAGAGACTATCACGGACGCTGTTTCTGTGCACTCGATCAAGAAAGGGGAGTATGCCAGGCGGATAGCCGAGGGTGGCCCTATTGGTCAAGTCTCGTTGATGGACCACTATGTCTCGGTAGGTTTCCTTACACAGTTGACCATAAATTCTCTAATACTGGTTTCAGACATATGGCAAGCCAGATAGTGGACGTTTCGCACGAGCTCAGAGGAATTTTGTAAAGTCCTTAGCAGGTTACTCGATCATCTGCTACCTCCTGCAGATCAAAGATAGACATAACGGGAATATTCTGGTCGACCGAGATGGTCATCTTATCCATATTGATTTCGGGTTCATGCTCTCGAACTCACCTGGGAACATGGGTTTCGAGGCGGCGCCGTTCAAGATGCCCATGGACTATGTGGAGATTCTCGGTGGATTGGATAGCCCTGGTTGGGTGTATTTCAAGAAGCTGTTCAAAGAGGGCTTTGAGTGTGCGCGGAAACATTCTGATAGCTTGATCAGTGAGTTCATATGTCTGCTGAGAGAGAGCGATAAGGGCTATGACGCTAATATATAAACCCCTCTTTTAGCTATCGTGGAACTCATGCAAAAAGGTGTGTCGGCTTGATCATTTTCATTCAGTTCTGTGCTGATCATCTTCTCCCTCCAGATTCCAAGCTTGACTGTTTCGCCATGTTTGGCGAACAAACCGCTCAACACCTTCGTGATCGGTTCGCCCTGGGTCTCACGACCTCGGCGGTCGAGGCTCATCTAGATAGATTGATCTTGACGAGCACGGGGTCGAATTACACGAGGCTCTACGATACGTTCCAGTACTATAGGTGAGCTGGTCGTGGGATCGTTGAACTTTCAGAGTCGGCTGACGTAGATTGTTTACAGTCAAGGGGTGTTATGAGGTCATGGAGTGGAGATGGGAGCGCATTGGGGAATTCATCACAATATCTTGCATGCATCATTTTTGTTCGTGATCGTTGAATCGGTACAGGTATAATATAGTGAAGAAGGCGAACATACACAGTCTATACTTCCCTCTCGTCATCGTTGTCATCCCTTGACAATGTACTTCTCCTGGGCTTGAAGAAAACTGTAAGACCCGCTGTCGGTATCATCCCCTTTGCCAACCCCACATCCTCGGAGATAACACGACCTCCCATACCCGATAGCAAGGAAAGGTCGAAGCGGATGAAGTCTCGTGTAAGGTCTAAACCGATCCCTACCCTCCTCGGAGGTCAGGGGGTCGAACTCGATCTCCTGGGTGGTGACCGAGGTGAGAGAGGTACCTGAAGATCGGTAGAGGGCCCAATTAGCTGTTGGAGGTGGGGAAGAAAGGGATAGTCCTGCGAGACTGAAGGTTGAAAAAGTTCTCGGTGGGTCGAAGTCGGAGATTGTGCTCATCAGACCCGAGTGGGATTGGAAGGAGGCCGATCGCGTTCCGGAGGGATGGACAAGAACACTCGTAGCAGGATGGGAGAGGTTTCGTAAATCGTGGATATTGAGCATCCCATTCGAGCTGCCAGTCACCTTTCTCAGTGAGAGAACAAAAGGGTCGTGATGGCAGGTACATACCAGGCAGTAGTAATTGTTGAACTTTCACTTAAGACCACACCTATGTTCAGGATAGATTGTCCGGACTTGACGGAGGAGGAGGAGGAGGTGTCCCCCTGCCAAGTCAACAAGGGAGTTTGGCGGGGTCGTCTGGTATCGTATAACTTGATTTGTCCTTTGGCTGTTCCTGCTATGATAATATTTCCTGATAATGGCTCTGTCCGGAGCGATGTTACTGGACTAGCAGTGTCTGTAGTCAAGATCTTTAATCCCACAGGATATCAGCAGCACATTGTTGTCAGCAAGAGGACTTGAACTGGTCGGATGAGCGACGAGAATCTCACCTGGATACACCGTTCAGCCGGACAGTCCCACAGCTTGATCACTTCCGAGGGTCCTCCTACAGCTAGACGACCCGATTGACGCCACCACGATGTGATGATTCGATTATCGACTTTAGGATCGACCAGGCGTGAAGGGGGAATATCGAGGGCACGGAATGTCGAGATAGCAGTGAAGCGGGTCGGATCGTCGTTTGACATTTTGACAACGTGCATATCCCCATTGCCTTTCATCTCGTCAGCTAGCCATTTCAAGTGTCTCGACTATCGAGTGTGCACTTGAGAACATGCCGACTCACTAATCTCGGTCATGGCTATTGTCTGCTCGTGAAGCTCGTTGACGAATCGAGCCCATGTGATGGTAGCTCCCAATGGGAGGTTCAAGGTGCAGCTCCCAGCTTTTCGAGAGGCACTCCAATCCCAGAACCTGTTACAGCTCAGCGCTTCCCAGCGACTGCCACCACTCACATGAGCTCATTGGATCCGTTGCTTGACATCCCTAATGGCAGGAAACTATGGCAGGCCAGGAACGACCATGGGTCCGGACTCTTGATATCTTTCATTTGCCACTTCCACGGAAGACCGACTAGAAGGTCAGGAATTGGTTCAGAGCAAGCCCTAGAGATGACACATTGGTGATACTGTTGGACTGACCTTGCTGTTCAGCGACTACTAGGGAGTCTTCAAGTATGCGATGTCGGACAATCCATGTCTTCTCCTTCTCGCTGGGCCCCTGTTGATCCTTGTTCTTCTCGGCCACTTGTTCCCTCCAGCTCTGGCTCTGCGACGATTTCTCAACTAATATCCCATCTCAAACACTCACAGAAAGATGAGCTTGAAGCGTCAACTTGCTCTTTTCAAAGAGCTCGCTATTCCTAAGCGTCGATGTATGCTTCGCGATCCCTGCCATTCGTCTCTGCCAATCTTCAACGAACGCTACACCCGCCGCCCTGAGGGCTGTCACCAGTCCGACGGTCCATTTCGGTTTTTCAGCAGAGTCAGCAGGTGGCAAAGCAACTTCCACGAGTTTGATCCAGCTGGAATTAGGGGTGTACCCCCTCAGATCATTGGTCAACACTCGAATACTGGCTGCCACTGCTCCTGACACTCTGGGATCAGGATCATGACGAAGACCAATGAATGCCACCAGGACATCAGTAAGGATCCTCATGGCTTGTTTCTGCTGGAGGTTGAAC
Source organism: Phaeotremella skinneri (assembly GCA_001599695.1). NCBI lineage: Eukaryota > Fungi > Basidiomycota > Tremellomycetes > Tremellales > Phaeotremellaceae > Phaeotremella > Phaeotremella skinneri. The sequence continues at coordinate 3,230,201 of BCHT01000001.1, forward strand.
TCCAGTTTTACGCAAATCTGTTTGATGAGCTCGCACGCTTCCTCTTGCTCCGACTGAACGTCCATGATAGCTGCCCCTATGAGGTATAGCCAGAGTACCATTGTTGACCATAAACCTCCTTTCTGAAGCACTCGCTCGAATCGCCCTGCAAGTTCTTTCCTGACCATGGGTGACGCCTCCTTCGACAGCTCGGGTATGAGCTGTTGAGAGAAGCTGAGAATGTCCTCGATCGTCGTGATATCGTGAACGGGAGTGGGTGAAATCCATGAAGCCAACGCGTAAACGGCGGCAGCTCGCGTCTCTACCGTTCGACTGTTGACCATTTTGTGCAGGTGAGCTGTAAGACTGGAGACTAGGTCTTTATTGTCCACGCCTGCAAAAATAGAGGTAGACGTCACTTCGGCGATGAGCAATGCTCCCCACTGTTGGACCAGGAATTGAGAGCAGGTCAACATGATCGAGGACAACTTGAGGACTCGAGATACAAAGTCGTTGTTTTGGACGGACGCTAGCTTGGCCAGCGTACACAAGACAGCAGCGGCTTGGACGACAGTGGCCATCCCTTGTTGGGTATCCTCGTCCAAGTGCTTTTCGAGATTGTCAAGAAAGAACGTGAGTGCTTGGTCTGGTGTCAACACTCCTGCGCCTGAAGTATGATTGAGCAAACCGTTGACACAGGCTTCACTCCGAGCCAAAGAAGCCCAGATGCTGATCACGGTCGTGGTGATTTCTGGATCCTCTAGTGCTGCTAGCCGAGCTGCAACATCTAATGCCCCGCCTTGGACCGCGTGAACGAGATCCTTGAGGTTGAGGCTCTTCAGACAAGCGTCGAGAGCTATACAAGCAGATTTCCGGAAGGTGGGAGTCATTGCTGCTTGCCGAATAATCGGGAGACGAGATAATCCGACTGACATTCCTGCTGGTGGATTCTCCGATTCCCTCATAACCTGCTCTGACGATAAGATTGCTGACAACTGGTCGGACATGAATGAGACCAGAGAGAGATTTTCAGTCCAATGCACGTCAAGGCTTTCAGGATCGAAGGATTCGGGGATCTGCTGGAAGAAGTTGTCGAGGATAAGATCCCATGTAACCCATAGTGGATGGGAGGTTGACGGAGGAATAGACGGGATGGATTCGGGTGTGACACGATACGTCGCCATGATTCTTTGAGAGAGCATGAATCCCCCGGCAAGTGCTGAGACGACGTCACCACTCTGACCGAACAATTTCTGGTAGTTGATCCCATCCAAAGACTGCCATGCAATGGTATGGAGAATTGCAAAGAGCTCGCTTCGAAGACGATCCCGCAACTCCTTCGGTAGACTATGCCAAAGACCGTCCATGTAGTCTCCAGACTTGGGATGGTATTTTGTGCTGTCAACAGTGGAAAAGGGGTATTGGTTGAGGTTATGAAAGAGTAAAGCGGTTCGAAGCGGGGTGACAAGGCAGGAGGTGAAAATATCGTCAGGCATACCCGCTGGTCGAGGTAAGCGTTGATCAGGACCACATGCTGCGAAGTGAATATGTCGTTTGCTGTATACTGCCGGATGGAGTTTAGCAATGCTTGGATTCTGGACTGCAGCCGAGCGGAGCTGAGTATCGATCTCTTCAGCTTCAGCGATAGCTGCTCGGATGAATCGACCAGCATGCTGACAGTCCCAGACGTAGCATGTTGAAGCTCCAGCCCATGTCATGAGGTCGAACAGAAGGACCGGGATGTACCTTAATCTCAGCATGATTTTCCGTTGGCCGACACTTACTCTGACGGACTACCACCCTCTGCAGCACACTCTTCGAATGACCGGTCGTAGCACCACAATTCACCGGCTTCAGTTGGGGGCTCTTGAATCCCGTGGCCAGAGTAGAGGACAGCAACGTAGCTATCCGTCCCAGCAGCTAAACGAGCTTTCTGGACGTGGTGTTGGATGGTTACTTTTGACGGATCTGGTGCCTAATCAAATGGGGGTAAGTGAAGGCATTCGACGTAAGGCAGAGCCTGACACCAACTGTCCGACAGACGAGCTCCGTATGCCTACTCAGACGCCTCATGCTCTCTGCGTAGTCTGCCCATCAGCCCACATCATTCACCGACTTACTCTTCATAATCTTGATCATACTGCCGGCAGGATCCTTGACAGATGGCGTCATCCAGGCATACATCCCCACATCACGTAATGCCATCTCATGAGAGAGATGCAGACAAGTAAGCATAACGACGTGATTGCAGGGTGGTGCTATCGTCGCAGTTATCAGGCCTTATTCCGGAAGCAGAGGTTGTCGATGACTTACCAATCGGCTGGATCCCATCCCCGTGGTCTGATCTGGTCTCGGTCTCTTCTGTCACTTGATGCCTGACTGATGCCCATGCTACCGCCTGTCGCTCTGGACCCCTTTCTGATAACGAGAGTTCGTGAGAGCCAACCCAGCTTGTCATCGACCCCCCTGCGGAGGCTGACCTCTGGATCTCATGAGCAGGTAGCGGAGTTCTCACTTCATTAGGATGACCATCGTACTGAAGTAACATTCTGGTATTGGTGAGCCGGAGACTTCTAACGAATAGAGCAAGAGGGAGGCATAAAGCAGAAGAGAACCGCTATCGAGGGCAGTGCACTCGAACTCAACCCTGTTGCTGGTCTGACCCCCAAGGAGCTGAAGGAATAGCTCGCTCCTTTGTTCCCGAGATAACAAAGGACTGGTAGTCATGATATACAATGCATGGTGTTCATCCGTGTAGACCAAAACTTGCTACCTAGCCTGATTTCCTTTCTGCCCTCGATCGTTACTGTGCTCTATCACAAAGAGATTGTGCCATAGTCCTGTCTCTGAGCAGAGATTTGCCACGAGATGCCGGTGCCACTTTGGCTGCGAGCTCTCACTCACCGGCATCTCCTCGCCCTCTCTTTACGTCCCTATACTATACTGCTTATCTTCCTGCTCTCATTCCTAACAGCTCCTCACACCTCTCCAGCAGCAGTATCTCATTCCCATGCTCATCAAAAGCATCGCGTCCAGCTCTCGCATACCGCTGCAACAAAATGTATGGACGAGTATCCGCGCACAATCAACAGTCAACTATCCCGATCATGTCCCTCTGAACTTTGCCCAAAACGCTCTGCTAGCAGTGGGATCGGGCGTAGTGGGTGTCCTAGACACTACTCGGGGAGGTCAGTCTATCTAGCCTACTTTCTGTGTTTCTAGACACAAAACAGGCAACACTCATGAATACCACTCTTGCAGATCTCATTGCGACTCTCTCCGAATCAACTGCTTCAACTTTCCTCCCAGCTTTACATGCTTCGATGATTGCTCATCCCGAGGGGAGACAGATCATGCAAGATAGACCATTGGTTTCGTCAGCTACTGTTGATCTCGATAAGCTTAGGGCGATGAAACGGGGAACTTTGGGACGGGAATATGTCGATTGGTTAGAGAGAGGGAAAGTCACACCGGACACTAGAGAGATCGTGAGTGATTCTATACACCTTTCAGTCAAAACAGCTCCAACAGGCACTCATACGCTTTCTAGGTACGATACATCGATTCTCCAACACTAGCCTACACGATGCTCCGATACCGCCAGACCCACGACCTATACCACACCCTCTTCTCCCTACCCCCAACGCTCCCACACGAACTCACCCTAAAAGTTATCGAACTCACCAACATGTCCCTCCCTGTCGCAGCCCTCTCCAGCTTTTTCGGGCCTTTCCGTCTCTCCTACCGTCGGCGCGATCATTGGGTCCATGATTGGTTACCATGGGCATTACGAATGGGGCGGGAAGGACGGAGTCTGGTAGGCGTGTATTGGGAGAAGAGGTGGGAGCAGGGTGTGGGTGAGTTGAGGAGGGAACTTGGGGTGAAAAGGAATGACGGGATGGGTGTCGAGGGACGGTGGAGGGGATATAGGGAGGAGAGGGAACGGGAGAGGCTGGCTAGGAGGGCTGGAGATTGGGTGGACGAACCTGAGGATTGGTGATTGGTGGACAATGATGAGATTCATGGGACAGAACACGAGTAGAATTAACAGAGCTCGTAGAGTACACAGACCTCTCAGTCGAAGTCCGGGACGCAGTGGTCGTCCCATTGTAGATGAATCTCCAAAGACCACTCTCAGAGTCAAGGGGCGCAGCCAAAGGCACAGGGAGTCTGCCAAGAATCACGACCAGCAATGATGAATTATCCATACAACATGTGTCAAACCAAAATCTAACATATCCCACTCTTAAACCCACTTCACTCCTCGTCCTCCTCTTCCGCCTCATCCTCTTCCTCTGAAGCCACCCGCCGTCTCCCACCTAATATAAACCAAGTCAGCAAAGTTTCAACACTGTGGCCATCTGGCATGATGAAACGCAAAGAGTCGCTTCACTCACCCCTCCGAGGAGCCGGCTTCTCCTTGGAGACAGTCTTTCTAGCTGCCGCCCGCTTCTTCGCTGCCTTGGTCTTCCGGGCTACATCAGCTTCGATAGCTTGGTCTTCCAGGCCTTTGGCTTGATGTTCCTCGAGAATCTAGATTGACAGTACCGCGATCACTTTAGCACCTTCCTTGTCGTTTGCAGCGTGGACGTATTCCCGGTCGATCGCAGGATGGGGAGAAGGACGTTGGACTTACCGCCTCAAACTCCTTCAGCTCAGTTTCTGGCTTGCTCGAATTCTTATTCGCCCGGGCCTTAGTCAGGATCTCGGTAAACCTCCGGAAGACAGTCTCCTCGTGCAGTTTATCTTGGTAGAATGGAAGTCTGAAAAGGTCATGATATGTCAGTAAGGGTGCCATCCGTCAGAAGTATTCGGTACTCACCCCTCGATAAGTTTCTTCACCGATCGCTCAGATTTGAATGGCAAGAGCGACAAACAGAATGAGATGTCTCGCCATTGTCGCTCGTCTGTTGCTAGTCTGAATCGTTGGCATAGCTTCTCGACGAGACTTTCGGCTTGTTTGTCCTGTCAAGCTTATTAGTTCCACTTCCGATTCCTCATTCACAGGAGTGAACTCTTCGCTACGTCCGGACACAGAGACGAAGAACACGATACCTACTTTCTCGATAAAGGTGAAAATAAACCTCATCGTCCTCTCAAACGTCTCCTCGTCAACAGCATGTTTCCCAATGGACAGATGACTAATAACATCCTGAAGATTGTTATACAGAGCATTCTCCTTGCCATTAAGTTCCGTGAAGAACAGCTTGGCGAGGTCGGAGATACGTCGATCTTCATCTTCGAGACATTTAGCCATTTCGCCAAGCTGGCCTTTAACTTTGATCATCCCGTTGAGAATCAGGTGGGTGAGGACCATCAGCGTGTTCTTCTTGACGACGAGGTCGGGGTCAGCTAGCCCTTGGTATAGACGTTCGGAGTTCTGACGAGTCACCTGGTCAGCAAAGGACAGTGAAGCATGAATAATGACCTAGTAACCCACGTCGTCAATCATGCTGCCAAAGCAGACAGCAATGTCACCAAGGGCGATGACGATATTGGATCGTACGATTGGGTCTTTGCTCGTCTCCAGTATTTTAAATAGCAGCAAGAGATGCGCCTCGCAGAATTGGGCGGAAACACACATGAGCTTGGTGAGCGAGAGTGTCGCAGCTTGCTGGAGGGAGGGCGACTGCCAAGAGACACGTCGAAACATGTCAAGTCAGTCTGAGGGCTCGGAATTGGTTACTGAAACTCACCCTGTATCGTTTAGGCGAAGCGCAGATATGAGCGATGAGAGGTCCGTAGACCGCAAGCAGGGAATTTTCGCCGAACAACAGCTCCTTCTCCCTGATACCAGCGATCAACTCTCCAATATCATCCTCGGCGTTACCGGCAACCGCATCGAGATCGTTATCGTTCTTCTCAGCCGCTTTTGCTGCTGCTTTCTCTGGATACCCAATCCACATCAGCGTCAATATCTCTGTAGTCATAACATGTGAGATATTTACGTTTCGCAGCTTCATCTTTCCTCCGCTTGAACTCCCTCTCGACCAATTCGAGGTAGACAATATGTTTGATGGCCACATGTCCAACGACAAACACCAACTGGGCAAGAGCGAATGATCCGGCCTGCTCTGCGTGACCAGTGTTCTCAGCTTTGACCGAAGCCGACGACGACGACCGAGAAAGTGCTCTGGTGTTTGTGGGCGTGACATGTGCGCTATCCTCCGGTGCTTCGATTCGTTCATCGCCGACAGGGGCGAGAGTCTCGGCGGGAGGTTGATCAAAGACTTTCGCTGTAAGATTCTTGATAATTTGGCTGCACAGGTGGTCTGGCTGCTCGCCCAGCAGGTAGATGGTGTTGACGGCTTGTTCGGCCATTCCGAACCTGTCCGGGCACAAGTATTAGCTTCTTCATGTATCACTGACGCGCGTAGCGCACCATTGAGGGGTCTTGGCAGAGTGCTCGATAATATCTTGCAGTTTCTGGAAGATAGGACTGTCCATTGGGAGTCGCATGGTTTTGTCATTGAGCGAGCCTGGATGATCGAATCGCTCAGCCACTGCCAGTCTGTACCAATCATGTAGCTCACCCTTGACTTTCTTCGCGCTACCGCTCAATCGTTGTAGAGCGATACACGTGTATCTAGCCAACACCAGATCGCTCTGTGCAAGCATTGCTTTTCGTCAGCTTGGCGATCATGACTAGCTTTCACCGCGTAAGGACGTGTAGGTGAACAGACACTTACCATACCCAAGCCCCCCAATCCGATCTTCAGCAGCGAGTCAACCTGCTCAGTCACGACTTCCCTCTTAGCGAGAGCCAACATTCCAAGGATAATGATAGCGCCTTGTCGTTGTTGCTTCGGAATTTCTTGATCCGTACCTGAGAGACAATAAATATCAGTATCATTGGGATTTCATGTTGCGGCACAACGGTTGAAAACATTCCAAACTAACTGTAAACCTGCCACAACTTGGTGATCACATCATTGTGAATGCCGTTGTCAGACATCATGGTCCGCATGAGCTCCTCAAGGGATGTTAGCTCGGCTAGCGTTGCACCATATGTCCGTCTATGGCAAGAATAGTCAGCATTGGCTCAGCTCCGTGAGAAAACTCAAGATCCAAAGACAGCACGTAGAACAGGTAAAGCTCACTCGATCATATTCTTAGCAATTCTGTTGACCTGCTGTTTCGGCGATAGATCCGGAACGACATCGAAGTACAGACTCCTGTAGCACTCGATCAACTGTGCCCTGACCCCCTTGCCCTCTGTCACGGTCCCAGAAGCACCTGGAGCGCCACTAGCCTCTTCGGAAGCAGCGTTGTTATCTTTGGTCCAAATGAGGTGCAACATAGTCTTGATCCCGACTTCCGCCGATGAAATATCGTACTCGTATGCCGTCCGGAAGAATCGCATAGCCTCCAGAACTTCTGTCTTGTTAGTCGAGACCAGGAGCTGGGTGAGTGTCGGGATAGCCCCTTCGATCTGGTGGATGAATTTTAGGGCGTCTTGGTAGTACTTCTTGGTCAGGCGGAGCCGCATGATTGTCTCTGCCGAGTGGGCGGTGGTGGTTTGCTCGGCCTCGACGGCAGCCAGATCGATTTGCGATATTCGTGGTTTGCGGGAGGTTTTGGAAGCCGTCGACAGACGAGGTTTGGATTTCTTGGATTTCGAATTCGGACTCGAGTCATCTCCCTCTTGTGTTTCTTCTTCGTCTCCCTCAGCTGCCTCGTCCTCCTCTCCATCTTCTTCGTCAGCTTCTTCTGCCTCCCCTTTGTCTCCCTCCTCCTTTTCCTCCCCCTCTCCTTCATCATCATCATCCTCCAACCCAGCGTCCTTGCGTGCCTTCTCCATTTCAATCGTATCAACCTTTTCCAATTCTTTACAAACCGTCTCGTATCTCTCTGTCCATTCTTGGAGGTTCAAGGTTCCTCCATGCAAAGCACCGAAGGGATGAGTCTCGAGGAGTTTGCAAAGGAGTTGGATAGAATATCGACGGGCTGACGAGGTTTTGTCCTCAAGAGTCCGGATGGTCAACTCGGTGATGGTATGTCGCTGCTTGGGGAATTTGGTGGGAAGGCTAGAGTACCATAAAGTCAGGTCTCAACATTCTTTTCTGGTGCAGTGTGGTCGTCCGAGGAGTCCAGCCGAGGGGACCAGCCCAGGGGGAGATGATCAGAGCAACTCACTCGCAAAGCTTTATCAATGTCGTCAATACTTTACTCCGGACCCAACTGTTCAAATCCAGATACCTCTCCATGAGCAGTTCAAAGAACTTTTTGATCTGTTTCTTCTTCTGCTCCTCGTCGCCTTCATCAGAGGATGAGATGTCTTTGATCAAGATGCCGATGATCTCAATGATGGCCATTCTCATGGGGTGCGCCTACGGGTTGTCGTGAACATGAGCAGAAATGTGAAACAATGGAATGATCAGAATTTCGTGGCAAGGCAAAGAAGCGAAGAGAGAAAGGGAAGAATGTCAGCTGATGCCCTTCGAGTTCGATTCGCAAGCACTGACCTCGCTATCCAAGTGAGCCAGTAATAACGGCATCTGTTTCTGAACAACCCTCGGACTCAGCTCCGCCAGCTTCACCAAAAACCTTGAGAAGCTCCTTGGACCCTTTACATCATTGTGTGCAAACGTCTTCCCAGCCACGTCTCTCAAAACCTCTTCCCCCAGTTGTCCGTAGTCAAACTCTTTCTCCAGAATGGCCAGCAACTCTGCCATCGGTTCGGAGAGATGTTCGAAATACGTTAGGGATTGGATGATGGATGTTTGCGCTCCAAAGGCGTGACCGTGGAATTTGACTGAGAGACAGATGATTTTGTAAATCCCAAGTTTTGTTTCTTGAGATTTAAGGGCGACCTCAGATTCGGATAAGAGGTATGCAGGTTTTGTGAAACACCCGATAAAGTTCTCGCGCTCAGAGGTCGTCCGCCAAAGTCTCGAGGAGGGAAGTCGGAGAGCTCTTGCCATAGTCGTGAGGACAGGGGGTAGATGGTCGTGCCATACAAAACTGACGGGTCCCGATGACGGCGATTTCGCTTTCTTCTTTTGTGCTCCGCCTTTTCCTCGCCCACCAGTGGTTCGCGCAGCTTCGTCTGAGGCCGAAGATTTCCCAGCACCTCGCTCTGCGACGGTCACAAACCATTGAAGGAGAAAGGCCCATATCTCGAGAGGGACTTTGTGCACGAGAGGAGCCTCCATATCTTCAGCGTTCCAGCTTTGAGACGCCCCATTCGACCCGCCATTGACCATAGTCAGGACGGCATTCGTGTGGTAATTCAGACTGCTAAGAATGACATCGAGTGTTTTGGTCAACACCGCAGAGCCTACCACGGGCGAGTCGGAATACTTGAGAATGGACCGAAAGACATCTAGGGTTTCCTTGGGAGAGTGAAGGATAGAGTCTGGATCTTGGACGATAAGGTCGATAGCAGAGGAGAGATGAGCATCGATGTCGGTATCGGAGAGAGAAGGGATGTCGAGCTCGGCAGGGATTTGGTAGAGGGAGGGATCAGAGGCCAGGGACATGAGTTCCTCTTGGATGTTGAAGTCGGACATGGTGAAGCGTTCAGCGTCAGCGCCAGTCGAGGGTTCAGAGGTGGAATCGAGTGGAGTGTCGAGAACGCTGTCCTCAGGAACGAGGTTGTTTGTTGAAAGAGCGTTCTAACTTTGTCGTCACAACTCCCTCCCCGTTATCTGTGACTGATAAATTTAAGCTGTCCTCCTCTATTCACTCGTTAAGTGTGAAAGATGCTTGCGATAGAAGCTGAGGGGTATGAAAGACACGAAGAAACAAGAAAATGGGAGAAAGTGTATGAGCGAGAAAGAAGTCAACCAGGGCTTTGTTGACAAACGCGTCAAACACTATTTACGTAATACAGCTTATTACATACCGTATATGATCCTCCCCGATAAGATACTGGCGCGCTGCCTGCGTGCATGAATTGACGTCGCCCGTAACTTCTCGACCAATTCAACCCCCTTCTTGGAGTCACTCTTTGCACCAAGACTATCTAACCGTTAGTATCGAACACAATGGCCGAGCCCCAGTTCTTCGAGACAATCACCAAGGTAGGCAAAATTGTTCTTGTCTATCTGCCTCGGCTCGAGAACCATAGCGCTGGAACCGACCGCGCGGCGCGAGGTGTCTCTGTCCTCCTTACAACCCTTCGACTGGCATCATGATATCTCCAGTCGAGATCGTACCATATGCTAACGATGAACTTAGTCGTACGTCGACGTTCCAATTACTGAGGCCGGTGTCGATACAGCAGCTTTCCTCGAAGCGTCCGAGAACCTGGTCAAGATCTTTGGTAAGTCTTCGTGTTCGTTAGTGAGGGTAAAACAAGTGAGACCAGAAAGGAAGGTGCGACTGGGTAACCACCATGTCTGCATAAACCCTTGCCTTTCTCTGTAGATGTTTGGCTTAGGAGTGAACAGTCGGTTAAAAGAACCGTGCTAATCTGATGGTCGTGCATCGCAGGTCTGTTCGGAAACCCTGCATTTGTCGTAGTCCAGAATGATTTGACCGGAAATATCGGTGTAAGTTTCGGCATCCCGTTCAATCCCGGACACCAACCAAGAACATAATATATGACTCTTCTCGGTTCAAGTTCACCGTCGTGCAAAGGAAGACTACTAACGTATCAACAGAAAGTACGAGCATACCTCGCAGCCAACCCTTCCTCCGCCACAACCCTCGAATCCCTCCTAGCCCATGACAAAGCCAACCACTCCAAAACCGAAGCCACAGTCCCACTCATGTGGCTCCTCCGTGGCTTGAAGTTCACCTCTCTGGGCCTGAGATATAATCTGCAGAATCCAAAAGAAGAGCTCAGCGCGAGTTTCACGAGGGGATATGAGGGGAGTTTGAAGAAGTTCCATGGAATGATGGTCAGGCCCATCTTCTACGTGAGTTGTGAAGTGTATCATGTCCCACCACGAGCCAATCTAGGAGACAAGTCGTTTTGGAGACCGTGGTCTCCTTGCCTTGACCGTTTGAGATTGGCTGACACCTCTGTGCCTCTTTAGCTCGCCATGAAAGCCTGTCCCTACCGAGCAACCTTTTATCCAAAGCTCGGTGTACCCGCCGAAGTAGTCATGCCGAAACTGGAGGAATGGTTGAAGGCGCTGGAGGACATTGTGAAGAAGGAAGAAGGCGTCTTCAAGGCTGGCGGCTATGGGGAAATCTGATCTGAATGCTTAGAGGGAATCGGGCGCATGCTTTTCGATAGAGGAGGACATTGCACTTGCTGATCGAGTGCGGTTGTGCGATATGTATGCATTGGTGTAAGCTTATTCGAAAGACTTGGCTAGAGTATTAGTTAGGTTAATGGAAGTCATGACGTGGGCTATTTGTGGAATGATAAGGCTGTTTAAATGCCACGTCAATATGAGACGCAGCCGCGTCGTGCGTCGTTGGTACCAGAGATGATGTCGTTGATATCTAGTTCCCAGTATCTCTCTCTCTTCAGTAACTCACATCCATCGGCAGAGCGTCAACCATATCTCAGAGGACGCATAGAGGGACGCAAAGAGGGACATTATCGCCTTGTTCTCGGAAGTCATCAGCCTAACATGAATCACGTATGTCCTCCGCCCCTTCCCACTACTCATCCTCTTCACCTCCCTTTCTTGTCCGTTACCCATTATCCTCTTTTCCAATGCGAGCTGGATTCATATTGGACAGTAGACAGATCACTGACAAGCCGTTGCACAGCATCCATCAGCATGGGGTCAACCCTTGACAGACCCCTACGCTTCCTTTGACGCATACGCAACCTTCCCCACCACCCAGCCTGCCTATCGTCCTTCGAACGGTGCGATCTCCCACACTCAGTGAGTGCAGCCAAGCGTTTTCTGTATCATATTATGCTGTCGTCAGGAGGAATATCTCAGCCATCATGCGGCATCGTCTCACTGAAATTAGGCATTTTACTGATCAACCGCCGTCATAGACAACCAATCGTCACGGGTACATCGGTGCTAGGACTGAAATTCCAGGATGGAGTCATGCTCGCGGCTGATAACCTGGGTGAGTGCCTTATGTCCTGTCATGTCACTTCGAAAGTAGTCCACCCTTCCATATGCTCTACTACGACTCTGTGTTTTTCATGGCTGACACCTACTCCTCCAATCCAGCCTCGTACGGCTCCCTTGCGCGATTCCGTGATATCCAGCGTCTTCATCCTCTGGGGAAACATACCGTCCTTGCAGCCGCAGGTGACATGAGTGACTTCCAGTTCCTGAAGAAACTTCTCGATTCCATACTGTGAGTCACGCAACTAGAGTTCTCTTCTGGTGCCGGCCAGAGAACCGTTCCTCGCTGTCGAGACTGTGAGGCTTGCACTGATCAAAATCTACCTCGCAGGCGTGACGAAAAGACATCCTCGTTGTCAGATTCTCATCCATCATTCTCTCCGGGAAACATCTATACCTATCTCGCTAATCTGTTCTACGGAAGGAGGAGTAAGATGAACCCGGTTTGGAATGCTTGTTTAGTTGGGGGATGGGATACAGTGAAGAAGGAGAGGTATGTACTTTCGAACCGTGGTGCCCAGCCCTGCCTGGCGCAGCAGCTGATAATTTCCGATCTCTGCATCTACCTCATCTTGCCAACCATCCACCGCTCTGTGTCTATAAATGCTCTCTACCTCCCATCATTCGGTCATAATCTCGACAGCTTCCTGGGTTACGTTGACCTTCTCGGTACCACATATTCGTCCCCTACGTTGGCCACCGGATTTGGCGCTCACATCGCTCAACCACTGCTCCGAGAAGCCTTCGAGGCCAAAGCCGGCACCGACGGAAAGGGTCCTCTGCTGACGGCTCAAGAGGCAGAAGCGCTTCTGGATGAGTGTATGAAAGTTCTGTTTTACAGAGATGCGAGAAGTCTGAACAAGGTGAGTACATTGACATCAGGATGTGGATTGCGATGGATGACGCGCCATGTGTTAGTACCAAATTGCCACGATCACTGAGGAAGGAGTTTCGATATCCGAGTCGAGGAGCTCCAAGACCGAATGGGGTTTCGCCGAGACTCTGAGAGGGTATGGAGCACAGGTTCAGTAGACGGTCTGTGGTGTCTGAGCATGTATATAAATAAAGCAAGCTTTCTGTCGTCCTTGATTTGCACCGCAATCAAGAGGCCAGGCGACTTTCCAGCCGTGCGCAAGCGTGGCCACTGCGTCGCGAGTAGTGGTGCATGTTTGCGAAGCCATACAGGACAAGGCATTCGCTCTGGAACAATGCGCTATCACCAGCGAACCAATATTAGTCCCAGTCTGCGCATTCGAGTCCAACTTCATTACTGGCAGGTTCTCTGTTTGTGACTTGGCCTTTGCTTTTCGTTTTCCCAGCCCCGTCTCTATCCACCCTTGATCGGATTCTATAGAGTTCCTCAGCTTGTCTTCTGCCATTGGGCTTCCATACAAGAAGGCCATCCGCCACATCGCTGTGGCTGGTACGTAGCGTTATGTAGATGATTGGCTTCTTACAGCGTTACTTTTAGAGCTTGGAGACGGGACTCTTGCTGAGCAAAATGCAGTGTTCCCGCACCACTCCACATTCATACAGCGGATCAGTATCACTGCCAATTTCTGCCAAGGCTTTGCTGAGCTCCTGGAAGCCTGTCAGGTGGCCAATCCCTTTCTCGGATCCTCCGTATTGGATACAAATGCCCAGCCCTGGGCGGTGTGCTCAGGAAGCATATACGAGTATAATGGGGAGTGGCGAATAGGTAGTTCTCTTCGTTCGATCACTGTGGTGTAACTTACAGAAACCCCTCCTTCAATGCACTAGTCTGGCTCCGAGAAAGCTGTCTGCATTTAAAGAGGTATTGGTCTTACCCTTGACAGGACTGAGAGCCGTAGGTTGCAGTTTGACCGGGCTTGTCTTCGCCCACGGCACAGCAATCAAAGACTGCAAGGCCACCGAAACTTGTCATTCATAGTCGTTTCCTTTGGTCTTACTCAGTCACTCCGAGACATAGGGAAGGCGGTCTGCTCCACCTCCAATTTCCTCTCGCCTACCTTCATATATGTTGGGAAGACGTAATTCGCTTTGAATCCTCATTTCCCCACTCTTTGACAAATCTTCTACCAAGCCATTGCACGCAGACAGATTTATTACTTTAGTAGCCATGGAGCCCAACACGTCGCGACAGTCAAACGATAAAAACCGTTATTTGGTACTTCCGGAGGTCCCTGACAAAGCTGGCCAAACTGGCCAACAGCGCATCAGTTCTCTGATGCAAATGCTCAATTCCGCCCATCCTTCGGAACCAGAAGGCGAGGAGAAATGGGATCTCGAGGGAATTCCTGCCCACTATGAACAATCTGGAGTGACGTTCGACTTCAGAAGGATGGGCAGGACAAGACTCATCTTACTCATGGTGCCAAAACTGAAAGTTTCGACTACAGGACCAACGCAGGTTCAGCATGAGCAGGACGAGAGGGACCAGTTCATAATTTTGGCTTGCAGAAGAGGGGAGCGCAATGCTGTAGCCCGCATCAGAACCAGTCTTCTGATGACTGTCAAGAATTCAGAAGGCACAATTCCTGCTGATACCTTTTGTCTCCCTAGGAATTCGGAAGATTTTGCGAATTCTACTGTAGCCATCAGTAGTTCAACGGTGTATGCTGACAGCTCCTCCATGCGCCACGCCAGAGGTTCACTTCAAGACAAAGCAATGCCAGACAAGTACGCAACGATTGCGGATAGCTCAGATGTAGTAGAGCTTCAAACAGCTGAGGAGTTCGTGGAATTTCTCCCTTGGGGGATAAGGAACATCTTAGAGCAATGTGCTGAAGTTGCCGACTCGAACGACCAGCGATTCAACCTGTACCAATCAGAGATTACCAAATTACAAGATACAGCGACCTCGAGCCAGAATGGAGGAACCTCCGGTCAGAAGATGGGATTTGATCTTACTGGCGAATACTGTCTGCTCACATTCGTCAATTCACTAAAGCCAAAGTAGATAAGGGAGGAGGTCAACGAAAGGGAAAGCATGACGACCATTTAGTATGGGCGGGAATTGATGAAGGAAACTTTGAGTCCTGTCGGGATGGCCTTTGGCGCACTTGTTGAGGAATGTTTATTCGATACTTCTGGTGTGGCCTATCCGTAGCATTGTAGATAGATTCCTAAGATTCTAGAGAGCTTTGCCCGATTGAGCCTGTGCACAATTTGGACTTATATATACTGTCGGCGGTCGTTCTCGCTGACTTCCTGCTCGTCTCGATCCAGGGGTGGTTGTGGTGCGGCAGGAAATACATCCCCCGCTGGGCGGGCAGGGAAAGAGCTGTTACAACCTGAAGGGGGCTGGGACAGCAGCGATGCAACAAGCCAATCTATGAATCTATATATCTACAGTTAATCAAGCTACAGCGGTTACAGGATAGAACTCTTGCTAGTAAATCATGTGGGAGAAACCAAGCTAAGAAAACGCTACCAGGATGGTGTTGAAAGAAAGAAAGAAAGAAAAGAAAATGACAGACTCTAAGTCGCTGAGAGGGTCTCAGGACGGCGACGGTGTCACGCACTCGCCTCTGGCATCGAACTGGCACTATCACACAAGAAGCTCGACGAGGCGGACGATTCGTCGAGGAAGACACGACGAGTTCTCAACGAGAATTGAAAGCATGACATTGACCAGCCAGTTGGGTACATCCCCAGTGGAACTCAGAGCATTCGACAGTGCTGGAGGACTGCACGTGTCGAC